>WACJ01000151.1:600000-828827 GCA_008973525.1 Stenopsyche tienmushanensis
TTTCCTCGAGGATTGTGGCGATTGTACTCGAGTCGGTACTGATGTTGCTTGATGTGGGTGTTAGGCTGATCCTACATTGGGGGCATTTCCATGTAGCCCGGCGCTCTGGACCCAATTTAAAATGTAAATGTAAATGAAAGACATCCTATAAGGCTAAGAACATTTTGCACATAAAGAACAAAGTTTGTGGATCTATTTCTGTATGCACTCGAACTTTGTTAGGAGTAGTCCGTGCGAACTTCCTAAGTTTATTCAGAAATAACTTAGAAATGTTTCAGACGTGAAAATAAATTCATTCATCCGAATGTATCATTAAATATACATTTACAGCGTATTTCCGCGATACATGCATATAATTTCTGCTACGTTTGAACTTCTTTTATAAGTGCATTTGTGTCGATATCGATGTTATTATTGTGCACTTTGGTCATTTATCACTTAAAATGCTTGGATTAAGTATCGCATTAATGGAAAACTTATTGACGATTTCACTTACCCTAATGTATGTTCATAGAGCAATACGTTTTTGTAAAAATACCCCCATTGAACATGGGATTAGAACAAATTGCTTCCTATAATTCAACATCCATGTGTAATGGCAATATGTCTAACACGAGAAAAGGATATTGCTCTTTGTCCGATATTGTCTATTTATATAAATCAAATTATGTTTGGATCATTTGTTGTTTATTGAAAGGTTGAGCATATTATCGCGGATGTTTCTTGTACATTAGTTACACGTCTTATCGTGTCCTTTCAGCGCAACGCCTCAAAAGAACAAAAAGGCCCCATTATGCTCGGTATATAATTAATAAGAAATATGTCATTCAGTTGGATAAATTTATTGTTCTTGGAATTTGCTTTGTTTTTACAACAAAAACACATTTGATTGACATTATGATGATCTATTGCCCACATTGTTTATCGGGACAATGGCGCCATTGACCTGTCTTACATGCAATACAAGCATGTACGATTCTTGCAAAAAGCTATTCTCTAGCACTTAACACTGGCGAAATCGTTTCCTGTAATTGAATAACTGAAAAAACGTTCTAAATATCCTTGTAAGACTCTTGAGCTGTTCCCATTGTATTGGGAAATTATAAGTAATGACAAAGCACTTATGTTTGTGAACTCGTAAATAATACCCAAATTCTATGAACTCGACCGGTGTAAAAGAAGTACACAAAAATAGAACGCAATTGAACAACGAAAATAAACCGAAGTTCTCGTTTGTGCTCTGAAATGATGTATTTTGTGCTCAAACGAAACAAGAAACAAGTAATGAATTTAAAAATAAAGAAAATTTATTTCGAGCAGAACAAGATTTTTCAGCCGACAATTGAAAGCCTGCCATGGTCTAATATTTTCATCCATTCATATGGGGTAGAAATTTGAGCTCCACACACATAATTTCATAAAATTGGCATTGATGATAAAAATACTTAACAGCTGAACGGAAATGGCAAAAAATAAAGAGGATTATTATGAACTTGATTTTTATAACAGACATTGGTGGGATGATTTGAGTGCCTGTCGTATTTGATTGCGTGAACAGAATAAGTGGGTGTTGATGAGTGAATAATAATTGATCCATAGAGATATACAATCACTATCTGAATATAAAATCATTTTTTTAATCCATAACATTTGTGTTAATACATTTGATTTTGATCGATTTTCTACATAATCAAATATTGGAGTAACATAATTTTGATAAACTATTTGGGTTTTTTAAAACTATATAAGTTATATGTAATTAGAAAGGCTTTTAATTTTGCATTTTCAATCAAAGATAAATTATGATAATAAATCAACAATAATAAAATAATATGCTTAAATTTTAAATTAACCATTTGAAAGTAGTGAATGTATTTTAAGCAAAAATTACAAATTTGATGGGAAATCCATATTATCACCATTAATATCAAATCACACCGCAATTATAGTATGTAGTAGGATGCAGATTAAATACCACTTCAATGCCCATTCAAGTAATTTTCATCCATTGTAAACCACTTTCCACACATCTATATATTTATTTATGTATCAAATTTATTTATGTATCAAACGTATCAAATTAGCACACACACAGAAACTGATTTAAATATATTCTCTTAAGTAATTATCTTATTTCATCATCATGATTGCAATCATTCGCAACAATTGTTGTTGGTTTTAGTGCATGTTATTTATGTAGTTAATCAGAGGATTTCAAGTTGTGGGGATTTTATCATGCATTTCAAATTGCCGATATAAATAAGATACAAGGCTTTAATGCGCTTGTAAGAAGCAATCGAAAAGCCTCCAAAAATAATAGGTTTTACTTTATTTTTGTGTTCTTATCATAGAGCTCAAATAACAAGTTTTCTATAAGCTAAAATGTAAGCTACGAAAATATTTTGAGAGAGGGATCATATCGAGTATCTATCGCGTGTTACTTTATAGGCAAAGTTACCATCGATATAAAATCTATGTAATGGCGAAACTAACCAGATGCCTCCGCATCCAGAATTTAGATTTATTGGAGTTTTGACCTGTTGGGATTTTGAGCTCCGAGATTACGACCGTTGGGATTTTGACCCATGCCCATTTCTAATGCATCAGTGCGATATTAATATCAATAAAAGCGTTTGCATTTTAGAATTTTGTTAAAATGTCGTCATAAGAAATTTGTTTAATTAGGCTTAGTTGCTATAACTATATTTAATGAATGAGAGCCTGAAAATCTATTATCATGATAATGTCACACAAAGAAGGAAATATCCTTCATCATCCCTGAAAATAGTCACTCAGATCTCTCAGCTTTAAATTTTTTAATTGTAGTTCATTGCATTTCCACTGCATAGAATACATTTTTGATTTTTGAGTAATTTCTGTTGTTAGAACTAACTTTTGTGAATAGCTATTAGTTCAAAGAGGTAACTATGTGGAAATTCTTTGTGGCATAAATTTGATCAGCAAATCATCCTATAAAGTTGTTGTACTGACTTTTGCGGTCGATATTTTAAAATTTTACTTCATGTACTCAACTTTGTTTTCAAGATCTTTGTATCAATCACCAAATATTATACAGAATATTCTGTATCATTTCTAAGTAATTTCTATTTTTTTTTTGATAGCTCATTAGCCAATGATTATTTTGAGGTAAATGTATCAATATTATCATAAAGAATCTTGCACAAATATTAGAATTTGATAAATCTTCACCCTTATTATAGATATACCATAATCATAACATTTGACGTATTGAGACATTTCATATAAAGTCACTTCTATAGAACAGCTAGTATATAACATTGAATCATCCTATTAACATGTCAGAACAAAGTCATAACTTTTAAGCAGAGAATGGCCGTAATATACCCCGTACAAAAGAAGGTGAATATGTTTCTGCACTCAAACCAGAGAAGCATATTCATTTTAAGAGTCTCATATATTAAGCATTAACCAGAACTCTAATCGTGGAACAATTTTTGGAAAAATACAAATGTGTTTTCAGACTGAACGTCGGCTTTTCTTAAGTTTTTATTTATTTTTTACAAGACTATAAAATCGATCGGGAAAAATACTGGAAGCCCATATTGGAAATGGAAATTCTAAGTAAGCTGGGGAGACTGACGAAGATGCATTTATCCGAATAGGTAAGTAGAAAAAAGAAAGGATAATATAATTCAACTATCCTTTACGGAAGACATCGATATCGTGGTTTAACTTTTCCTTTACTGTGGTATATTTACTACACTGAGACGAGTTGTAGTAAAGTTGGAATAATGGGAATTTTTACAACATTACTACATTGAATCTCGATATAATATCTATATCGATATATATATACTATCTATATTGATATATATATACACTTAAACCTTTTTTTGTGCGGTAGATGCCTTCCGTGGAAAATCGCACATAGAAAAAGTAAAGATGCGTTCCATGGATTTTAAAAACCGTATAATTTTGAAACAGCTATACAAAATATACCCAAAATCGCATAAAAAAAGTTTTCGATATGACCCAAAATCGCTCTTTTCTTCGGAAGAAATAGTATACCCAGTGTCAATGTCATCATTGTTCTGTGTAGATTTTCACTTTCCAACAATATAATTCATAATTAGTAAAGATGTCACTATAGTTCCTAACTCAAAATAAATAAATCACCGTGTCAACCGTGTTGAAAATAGTTGCCACGTCACTAAAATAGCTATGACTCTGTAAGTAGTTGGAATTTTGGAAATTCCTTTGGTAAATGTATTTTTAAAAGTCGATTCATTGGAAAATGCAAAAAAAAGATTTTTTTTTTTTCAAAAATTTAAACCAGAATAAAGAACGTGGTCTTAATTGAGCGATATTAGATGCAATATGATTAACACAGTCCCAAATTATGTTTTTTTCAAACTTCGGTTAGTGTCGATAATTTATTTTCTATTTTATCCAAAATATCTCGATGCGTACTTTTTGTGAAATTGAAAAAAAAGTAAAAATTGCTTTTTAAAAAAGCCGTATAACTTCGAAATCGCACAAAAAAAGTCGCACAAAAAGAGGTTCGAATGTATGTATTATCGAACATCGATTTGAAATATAATAAATACGTTGCATCGAGGAAGTTACTACTACTTTTGGAAGTAAAAGATGATATGTGATGATATCGAGGGTAAATGCTTGCGATTCATCCACCATAATTGTTAATGGTAACCATATTGAAATATTACAAGAATTTAAATACTCACAGTAGAACCTCGATTATCCGGACTAATTGGGGATGAAAGTAGTCCGGATAACGAAAAATCCGGATAATCGAAAAAATCATAATCGACAGGGAAAGTATGAATAATTTTTACTCATTTAGATTTACATACACATATAACCAATTATTTTTTATTAAAAAAATCAACGATCGATTTTTGCTAAAACCTTGCTCTTTTTTTTAGAAACTGCCAAATGACGAATATTCTTAAAATATATAAGTTGTTCTGATTTACATACTTCTTGCTTCTTAAGCCATTTCATGGCGATATCTAAATACCAATATCTCCTCCCTCGCAAATATCTTCTTCGTCTTCTGGATCTTGTTCTTCTGAGGCAGATGTTTCTTCAATTATTTCATCATCATTCAAAATTTAAAATCCAGGATCGTTTGCATCGCAATTTAACCAATCGGTTACATCTTCTGCGTCGCATTCAGCACTTATGGAAATTTGTACTATTGCTTCCACAATGTCTTCTATATTAGGTTCTACTGCTTTACTGGAACATACTAATGGTCTTTTCAAGATTTTGTTCCATGAATTTTTCAAAGTTGCTGCGATGTAGCAACAACCTTTTTAATTTTTTTTCCTGTGGAAACTGATAACTGTTTCTTCGTTATTTTGTGAGTGTATTTGTATACGTGAGTAAAAGTGAACACAATTCTCCAATTCTTCAGCAAATTGTATTTTTAATTTTTTTATCATTTGGATTTATATTTTCAATCGAAATCATCTAGTTTCTTTTAAAGAGTATTAAAAAACTTGCAGAAGAGGTGAGGTTTAAATAGTAATTATTAAAGTGATTTAAGTAAAAAAAAATGAAGTATATAGGTTTAAGTTTGTGAATATAACATGTTGTACCTGTAGATAGTCCCGCATTAAGCGGTTGGACTGGTAACTCAATCATCTTGGGTTCGAGTCCCACAGGAGATGTGGCTGGCATCCACATTTTTAAAAACATATATATGCCATGAAAAACTATGTCAAAATGGTTGGTAATGATTCCATAAAAGGGATCGCTAAAAGCCACCTCAATATATATATATACAATATAATATATAAAATGGATTTCTTTTAAAATAGTCAAATTGTTCCATTCAATCAAGAGCCAAAATGCCTTTGTAAATCAGGGGTGTTACATTCAGGGGTGTTATTTACCCCAAGCTTCAAGCTAAAGCAATTTGATTAGAGATGAGATTTATTTTGGAGCAATATATTTTTGTCAGACCAAAAATATTGATGGTCTTTGATTTCCTACATGTAGTACGGCGTTATGGCTTCGTAGTGCCCATTAGGTACTAGTATTTGCATGAGTGTGCACGATTCAAAGACAATGCAACCATGCAATACAGAGCGCACAAAAATGTGAATGACTTTGAATAGGCAAGAGCTAGAAACTATTATGGGCTCGTAAAAAAAACAAAAGGAAAATTTGTGAGTGCACTGTATCCGCTAATGCACCCGGCGAGGATGAAGGGAGTTCCCAACTTTCCTCCCCGTTTGTCTGCATTACCATTGCACTTTTGTTGCGGAACTCTATTCAAACTATGAAGCCTTCATCTACAAAATGGGACGCCGCAATGAGAGCTCATGCCGCAATTGTTTATTTCGAAAGGAAACATTTGGTCTAAACACCGAATAAACAAGCCATTTCAAACAGCTACCGAATGCATTATGAACGAAAAATAGATTCATTCCAACCAGAGTTTATTCGGACTCATTAAGTTAAAGCATCACGTATCAATCCATGGCAGCGTGTACTCCATCTTCCACATGTGCGCACATCGACGTATTCCATTTAAATGCAAATGTTTAAAGAGAAAAAAAATCGTTAATTCACATTTAAATTTCGTTTAATAAGCAGTGTACCAATTTGTATAATTAAACATCATGCATCAATATTTAACAGCCGGAAGCAATTCATTAAGAACGGTCGAAAGTATCACAAACTAGAATTGGTTATGAGTGCTATGGGAAAAGAGTTCAATTAACGCAAATAAACTTTAAGGTCAGAAGTTGCACTTTGAAATCGTTTTTGGGCGGTCCAAGTGAGCTCGTGAGCTAAAAGATGTAATTTACTACCAAATTGGAATGGATGTAAGTGCAATATGGTGCTATTAACATATTACCACATAGAGCACGCGATCTGTCACTTGTGTATTTTTTTACCATAAAATTTCATTTTTTTCTAAAGCTGACCGTTGAAAACCAATAAAAAATGGATATTAGCACTCAACTTTTTACGATGATAGTATAATGCTCGGATGATTCAGATTTACAACTACAATGCCATTAAAATTTTGATCGAATAGAGAATCTAATGACACTATTATTATAATAGTGACATAAATTATTTATATTTAGATTGCGTGCATTTGCATGGTTATGAGTATGAATATTCAAACGTTATAATATCACACATGCACGGCTATATAAGAATCAATTGGTTGAATTAATTCAGTACTTGATCCGAACGTAGAGTAATTCCTGATCTGAAAAAGTATATATTGATATTGTTAATCAATAAAGTTGAGCAGGGCCACTAATTTGCAACAGTTTTGTAACAATTATTAAAATATACTGATAATTTCGCAATTCACTTAAAAATCCTCTCCTACCAAAAATATCACATTCAAATATTTATGATTTAATCATATGTGATAGGCAAAAGCATAATCAGCAAAATCAAAGCATGAATCTTGATGTGTCATATCCGATGTCGGATATAGGGAATCTCTATAGACGATCTTACTAGGGAAAGGATTTTTAATGTGGTGGTTTCCCATTACCTTCCACGCGTAGTAAAGTAAGGATAAGATTATTTGGAAAGGTAAGAGAGGAGAGAATCTATGAGAGTATTTACTTTTCCAAATCCAGGAAATCAGGGTAAATCTAGATCGAGATGATCGATAAGAAATATTAATATTTCCGATCTCCCAAATTTGTTGGTACGGTGAAAATTTTTTCCACAATCTGGATTTGAACCCGAACACAATACGAGTCCAGGTCTTAAGTCACTATACCAACACTCAATCTATTATTAAGTAATAATCTCTTAACTAAATACTAACTCTTCTGGCTAACAAAAACATATATTTAAACATACACAAGAAAAAGAAGAACTCTTTCAAAAATCATTGTCGATACCGAAACATGTTCTTTAAAAGTGATACAATCTGAAAAAAAATGTTTTTCATAGTAATTTCCTTGTGGTCCTTCAGTATGAATATTAAAGTAGGCATATATTAAATTTAATTATAGTTATAAAAGTCGAAAGCAATAAAAACTTGAAGCGATATAACATATTTGCATAACTGTATACGTACCTAAAAAAATAATCACAACATTTAATATGGAAGTTGATTGATAATATTACTAAAACTATGTTGTGAAGCAATATCAAAGAAAATTTGCCAGAAAACAGTTTCTCTAGTACTTAATTAAGATGATTCGAAATTAAATCTGATTTACAAGAAATATATGTTATATGTATACGTTGAGATTATAATGTCTTATTTAATTGGTATTCAAGGTATTTAAATGTGAGAAAATATTCGCATCAATATCTAGAAGTTGGCACCCTCTTTAGCAGTTCAACTTCTCTCCAAATAGTCGATGGTGTGCATTGTCTCTTCGATAGGATGCTGGTAGATCATTGGCCCCTAAACCTCTTCAAACTCGATGAAGCTAACGCATGATCTATCTAGTCATCCTAGGTCGGGTGTTAGACTCCATGATGCCCACCTGTAAAATTCCAGAGTATGGGGGGGAGCCAACCCTACACCCGTGGGCAACGGTTAAATCATACGCCTACGCATCTATGCTGCTCACCCGTAAAGGGATGTGTGGAACTGCTGATTACAGAAATTAATGGAGTCTGTATCACAGACATCACCGCTATCCTCAATATACTAATGCATACAGAGGAGAACGGCTTTAAGCTGCTCGAACGGCTACAAATATTCGAACCAATACGAGTACCATGAGGAAGGGACAGTCCCTGCAGTCGTCATGTGCTGCAGTCCCCTTCAAACTGTAGAATTCATGGTTTCAGTGAACCCGCGTTAGTATTTCGTTTGAATTTAACATAACCTCTTTTTTTTCGAAGGAGGGGAATCTTCAAGAAGACACCTCCTTCTGAGGTAGTGTGAGGTTTGACTAAGCATTGGTAATGCGTCTCGCTAGTATTTGACTGAGCATCGCCAGACTCACTAAACCCCTCCTCCGGTTCCGCCGCCACCCGGCTACCGCGAAGTATTGCTCTAGGGTAGCGGTATGTGTCCCTCTAGGGCCTCGTGTTAACGTGAATTCTTCACGGTTCTTCTATTCTTGATATATCTCTGCTGGGTTTTCTCGCTCATGGGTTGAGGAGGAGGAGGATGCTTCGGTGCGTGTCCGACGTCTCAGTCGTTTAGCATCCTCCTTCTGCAGCATAACGCTCGCGACGTATCTGGGCAACGCGTTCCATGCCCTGGCATTGGTTAGCATCGTAGGGACCATGTTGCTGGGAGTGAGTGAATTGACTTCAAGCTCCTCCCGCAGTGTGTCCCTCTCTGTGCTCCAAGCCGGGCAGTCGAATAGCGTGTGCGCGGCATCGTCCAGCTCCGCTCCGCAGTGGTGACAATTCGGACCGGCCTCTTTTTGAATCCTGTGCAGGTAGCTACCAAAGCAGCCATGCCCAGTGAGTGCCTGGGTAAGGTGGTAACACAGCTGACCATGTTTCCTAGCTGTCCAGGGCTTAAGGTCAGGGATGAGCCGATGGGTCCATCGACCTTTGGTGGAGCTGTCCCATCGGGACTGCCATTCCACCATGGTGGACTGCCTAGCTCTTTGCCTGGTTTCCCCGGTGCGTATAGCTTTCCTTTCTTTTGCGAGCAGGTCGATTGGCGGAATGGCAGTCAGTGCCAGGACTGCGTCTTCTGACACTGTGCGATATGCTGCTGATAACCTCTGGTCTTCCTCCTTTAACACACGTAGTCTGAAGCTGGTCTTCCTGCAAAAACTTCGTCTCTTCTGAAAGACGCGAAGCAAAAAGGGTAGGCACCTGGATGCTCTATACATAGCGTTTCCTGTAGTGTTTAATATCAGTGGAATGATGATGGTTAGTCCGGGGAAACCTGGAACAGACCGTACAGTAGCGCCAGCAATAAGATCGCACATGAAAGACCCTTCATACTTGTCAGTCGCTATCTGTCATCTATCTAGTCATCCTAATGTTGGATGCCTGACATGTTGTCGACGCGCGTGCATCTCAGCAAAATAGTGGACATCTCATTTGCCCATGTTTCCGCATATATTTTATCTTCCATCTGGAACGATTCAGCATTTTAACGATCCACCGTATCTGACACCAATGTAACGTAAGATGGGGAAGCTTTTAGGTTAGAGTCTTATAGCTTTAATACAAGCGTTGTTGATCTACGGGAAGAGCATCTCCTCCCGCAGCCATGGGTACTCGTCGGCTCCCTGTTTTCTGCGCGTTATCATAAAATGAAGTGATGCACGCGCTGGAATAAAAATAGATATCTCTGTTAGTTAGAAGAAGTGGGTTCGAAGGAAGATAGAAAGAAGTTGCTGTTAATCTGGCGAATTGTATCTGTACAGATCAACAGCGACTTTTCGTGGGCTTATTGCATTAAACGCTCGACGAAATGGAAATCCATTACCGTTTTTGCATCCAAATATAGTGCCTCTCGAATGATATCAGCAATTTGCTTTCTTCTAGGTAATTTCGATGAAATACGAGTGCAATTAGTTTTCAGTCATCCATTTGTGGATTATGATATAATTTATGGAAATGGAGCTGTGAAATATGCTGAATCTCTCAAAAACATGTATCTCATCAAACACGTCCCAAAGTTATTAGTTATTACGGAGCGAGTGACGTAGGAAGATTGGTTTGAGCAGAACAGCGAAACTTGGACGGGGTGATTACATCACATTTAATAATTAAAGATTAAAGCGATCTCCGGATATATATGGCCGCGTGCAGACGCGATTATTAATAACAGTTAAAAGGCATTTCTTGTGGCATGTAGAGCAAGTTTTTTTCTCACATCTCGGCGAGACGGTGTTGGCATTAAATAAATTGATGTACATCCGGTACGTTGCACCGCCACATTTATTTATCCACGGAGAGGCTCCGCGGCGGGCTACGTGAGAATAGGAGCCGATCCAGATCTAGAACGGATCAATTATCTATAAAGTATCTCGTTCTACGAAGTGGCGATCGGCCGACGAAAAGCCTTTTTTGTCCTACCAAAAAAGGTATGCCGACTTCTGAGCCATTTGGACACGCTAGACCTCAACGAAATACCACTCTGTGGTCGGCCCCGGTGCGTACTTGAGGAATCGTCTTCTTCATACCCTTAAGGGACAATTTTTTATTACCCAAAATTCCAACGAATTATAGGCATTGAACTCAATATATACCCAATGCAAATATATCACAAAAAATAGATTGATTTTAAAACAGATATTTTATACACATATAAAATCATGATACAAAAAACCAATTAACGATTAAAAAAAATTATTACACATTAACTGCAAATTTTAACAAAGCTGCAAAATTTCCATGTTTATTAAATATTAGAAATTTTACAATTATTTTTTACTTTTGATTTTTGATTCACACAAATATGTTTAGAGCCAAAAAAGAAAATTAAATATGCCACAAATTTCCAATGTCGATATTTCTTTTCATAAATTAAGTTCCAAAAATTATCAAAATTAAAAGCCCAAGCTTTCAAGACAACATCACATTGTAGTGTCAATATTTCTTCTTCAAGTGTAGAAATGCAATCAATATCTTATTAAATGCTAATTTTTATGACTATTTTTTCCACATTGATACAAATGTATCAGGCCAGTCCAAAAGTTCGTGCGCATTTTTTATTTCAATTTAACATTTTAATCAATGATATGTTTTCCTCCACCATCTACAATTTTTCGCCATCTCACAGGTAGATTTTTTATTCCATTGCTGTAGAAAGACGTTTAATTATATTTTTTGTGGAGAAGGTTATTTATTAATATAAAATATTTAAAATCTTTCATCATATTTACATATATAAGTACAATCCATTGGCTCATCATCAATAGTGGAAGAAGAAGCAGTAATAGTCTTTTTAAAAAACATATCCAACTTTAGTTGAGTTGTTCGTTGTTTTTTTTTTTCCTGTATATTTCATTGTAGCAAGCAAGATCTATAGTAAAAAAAAATCGTTATCCGAATCCATTTTTGCAAATTTTTGTATTCCTTGGTCAATTTGAAGGTACGCTGCATTCATTTCTTTCAATATACAATTTTTTTGGAGATCTCAATACCATTTCTTTTATATAGTCTCTTCTTCAACCCTTTGATTTTTGATGCATAATAATTCTTCATTTGTAAGATCTTCCAAATAACTTTCTATAAGATGGTTTATGTCTTCATGATAAATATTAATATGGCAATGAGTTATATTTTCAAAACTTTTAGTTAACTTTTTCCATATTCCATATATGCACGATGATGTGACCTCATGTCATCCCTTTCCTATATTTTTAATCGCATGGTGAATATACAAATTCTTCCAAAATTAAGTTTTTTACCATCAAAACCAGTGACTTTCTACAGCAATGGAATTTAAAATCTACCTGTGAGATGGCAAGAAACTGTAGTGGAAGAAAATATATCATTGATTAAAATGTTGAATTGTGTTTTATTTACACTATTGAAAAAAATCCCAAAAATGCGCACAAACTTTTGGACTGACCTGATAAAAACATCTTATATTTTTTAAGAAACCCTTGAATTTCACATTACACTGCTTTGCAATGATGATGTCTGGTTGATATATTGACTAATCAGTATATGTTACAATCAGAATTTATATTATCATTCGGAATTTATACTGAAAAGGCAAGATCAAGTAATAATGTTTTGTCATTTAGCTTAGGAGTGACCAAATTTTTAAAACGGGTTAAAATTTAAAAAAAAATGAGGGCTGTACGAAATATATTCCTATTGGATTGGATTGTTCATATAAATATATAGTTTTTGGAATCATTTCAATATTGAAGTGATAGTGACAATATTATTTAGCATAGACGAAATACTGGCGAAAATCTTTGCTTATTATACCCAATTAGTTTGCCTAAAATAAGGAATTTCTGATTGTTTTATAAATTGATGAAATAATCTTAATCTATCAGCTCTTATGAATCAAGTTATATTTAATAGCGCCATCATAAAGAAATATACTCTAATATGCTAAAATTGCTTGATTACACTTTTTGCCAAATTACTGATATAATAGTCATTACAGGATGCAGAGCCATAATATTTATTACCATGTATTTACTACCTTTCAGATGATTATACTTCAAAAATTTTCCGCTTGACGAATCCAGCAAATCAAATTAAATCAATTTTAACTTTAATTTCAATATTATGAAAATTATTAAATATTTTTAATGAGGATTTATAATATAAGAATGTCTTCAATTGGTTAATAACTAGTTTACAATTCAATGTTTTGATCGCGAAGACCGATCGAAAATATGAATACTTCAGATTCCTCAAATCTCCTTCAAAAGTCTCCCAATTCTGCCAACTTTTTTTAAAAATAAATATTATAACCTAACTACCTTATTAACATTTTGTCTATTTGCAATTGATAATGTATTATTTTTTTAATTAAAGTAACATCCTTTTTGGTAACTGTTATTGCTGATGAAATATAGAGGGAAGGTTAACCAATCACTATGTTATATTGGGGGAGCTTTATTTCAGACCGATAACCAAATTTATTATTTATAAGCCTTTAAAGGATATCCGGAGCGTAAGATCGAAAGGAAATGCCTTGTATTCCAAAGCTTATGTATTTTCGTGCAATAAGTCATTTAACAAGATTTCTTTTAGGATATCGTTTGTGCCCGGAAATTCATCATTTGTAGAAGTGCATTCTCACAATTTATGTATTTTTCGCTTCTAAAATAGACCACAAATTATACATCCGGTTTGTGTAAAATTGCGTTGGGTTTATTTAAATCCAATAATTTTTACGATCGAAGAAATCCGGTTTAAAGCGAAATCGCCGAGCTTAAAGCTCAAATTGAATTATCTTGTTGTTAGCTAATGGAATTCAGACAAATTTTATCGCGATCATCTGATATATACTACGATTTGATATCATGATCCGTTAATCTACCAATCCACTTAGCGATGGTCATCATCAGGTACAATCTTAATGATTGACTGCACCTAATCAATTTATATCATGATTACTGTAGGAAAATCACCGCTTTATTGTGTAGCATGGCGGTATTGTGTTCTGTTAGCCGGTTCATTAGCGGCTGTATGATATGCTGTTTCCGGCTATAAAGTTTAACAAATTTTGTTTTTGTGTAATTTCTTAGCGGTCTTCTGTTGGTCAAACTCTTTTTGGTTGGATTTACATTAAAAACGTAACGAAGCGCTTGAAAAATCGATCAGCGGAAAGAAACCGATGTGGTAAAATCAACAAGCATTAACAAAATTATTGTAAAAAGGCGTGTTTTTTATAATTTATGCAAACGTGATCAAAGTTATGAAAGCATTGTTATGAAGTTATTATATGATATTGATATTTGTTGGCAACGAATCGCTGATTTAATCAGTCTTCGTAACTTGTCATATCCGTTATCGAGCGTGGGCGATCTTCATTAAATAATTTTCAAAAGATTAATGATTTAATTAGGTTTATTTGAAGATAATCTATAAGTGAAATCGTCTTTTTAATAGTCTTTAATTCATTTTAAATTTTGCCTTACTGGGCTAAAAACACCTGCGCTCTCCGATGATATGTATTTGGTACACGAACAGTGCCCAACCTTTTTAGCCTTGGGAAGCTACTTTTCAATTTAAAATTTTCTCGGGATCGACTTCTAATATGATTCTTTAAAATGAATTCTGAAAATTTTAGGAAGTTTTTTTAGTTTCTTCAAATTAAAAAAGGTTTATTTTAAATATAAAATATTATTAGATAAATATATGCTTGCAAAATAATAAAAAAATAGTATTTTCGTTTATTTTTAACGAATTTTCAATTTTCTAAAAACAACCTGTAACGTGGGCGAGCCCAATTATCTTCATTGCGAGCCTCTCTCGTCAACTCCTTCAACTTGCGACAAAATCCTCATGCGCGATCTTCCAATGATCCACGATTGCTGTGTCCCTCATAACATAGTCCAAAGAAGAATTGCGATTAGAGTGGCTGCTGTATACCGACATACAGTGTCGGAGGATGCTATCCTGGCACTGACTGTCACAGCGCCAATTGACCTGCTCGCCCAAGAGAGACCAGTACAAAAAGGAAAAACAAAGAAGGCGGCAAGAGAAATCATGGTGGTGTAGCAATCTCAATGGGATAGCTCCACAAAAGGTCGGTGGACACATAATCTAATACCAACCCTGGAATCGTGGATAGCCAGGCAACAGGACCAAACGAACTACCACCTGACTCGGATTATCACAGGGCATGACTGTTTTGGCAGCTACCTCAAGACAGTAGGCAAAGAGACAAGGCCGGAATGCCGTCACTACGGAGCTGGCAATGATGATACTGCATACACAGCATTCGTCTGCCCAGCGTGGAGCGTTGAAAGGGACACCCTTTGCGCTGATCCCAACAATATGATACCTTCAATGCTCAAGGATGCTAGGACATGGAATGCGTGGTGCAGGTACAAAAAGTGCGTTATGCAGCAGAAGGAAAATGCCGAACAGCCAACATTATCTTAGCTGAATAACTAAAGAGCCCAGAAGGGACACATCGCTGCCATCCTAGTGCATTACCTAACTAGTAGCCACGTAAAAGGAGGGGGGTTTTAATGGGTAGATATCCCACACTGACACAAAATAGTGGTGTCTTTTGAAGATTTCCTCCTTTTAGGAAAAAAAAAACATCGGCGAGAAGGACTCCACAAGGGTTGGATGGTGATTGATTCCAAAGACGATTGCTTCTCCACAGCATGTTTATTCGTTCCACTTTGAACAGGTTGTTGCGGCAGCGAGGCGTAGAAGACCCAAACTCGAGCTTAGAAGTGAATCCAAACTCAAACTGAGACTTAGAACATGATTCGAGCCTCACTCAAAGCTACTCGGCTAAATGCTCGCCTTCTCTCATAACGATCTTTCTGGAAGGTAATTCCATTGCCCAGTTGCTATGGACACTGAGGTAATTAAGCTATGGACGTTGCTCCTATCACCATCTGTAATGTTATTTTGTTATGCTTCTAGAAAGTTCAATGGTTCGTATTATTTTGATCATTAAGATATGTCTATCGTCGAATCGAAATTTGTTTGCAATCTTGACCGTCGAAGCGTTTTGTGTATTTATGTAAAAATTTCAAATTCCCGAAAGTTACAAGTTTTGCTCTAAGATCGACTGGTCGATCGCGATCGACCAATGGGGCATCCCTGATATTTTTTTCTCGATCACAATTTTAATCCAAATATTTATGAAAATAATGCTAAAACTAGCATATTACAACAATACATGGTTTAAAGTTTAATGAATATATCTCTATGATTCAGTTGCGAGTCAAATATAGTACAATTGTAAGATGAACGAAAGCCTAATTATGATACGTAAATTTTGTTTCCGTGAGAACGCTCGACATCATCAATCCATTGCATAATTGGATATCGATCCATTTTATTAAATCCGATGAAAAAATCATGGCATTACATAATATTTCGTAATATTCCAAAGGGTTTAATGACCTGTTATTTGAGAAAAGTCGTGGTCACGAATTGATGAATAGGTGAACCTGCACGCGAGGAATGTATCAATAACATGAGCTATGCTTTTCCCTCAAGACGAAATCGTTCTTTGAATAAAGGTTTCTTTACTCATTTTACTTTATTAACCATTTATGCTTTTATATGGGAATTCTTAAGGATGCAATCGAATTTCCCGGAAGCATTCCAGACTTTGGACGGAAATCAAATTGGTCGTCGTGAATGCCCGAGACTGATGAAATATGAAAGCTTAATATTTTGTATGGATGAATTGACGCCGCACAAAAAGAAAAGGAATGAATAGTATTTTTAAAGATATCAAATATATGTATAACTTTATTTAATTATATTTGCAAATTAACATCGTGGCTTTTGAAATTGCAATTTCTATTACGCTGAAGCTCATTCATTAAAGTCGTTTCGCATGCGATTTTTTTTTTTGAATCGAATACACGTTTAATACTTGCTAATAAAAATTCACTCTAGCAAGGCGATGAAAGTGTTTTAAAAATATTTTTCGCCATGGTTTTGCGTCGGGATAACTGACGGGTGCTGTAATTGCTTTAGTGCAAAATGGATTCGTAAAATGCAGAAAAATTAAATGGGATTATACTACAGTTTCGACGCGGAGCATTTGAAGTCTGCTGATCGCATAATCATATTTGAATCTGAATAAAATTTAAAATCGATCATTGCATTTTACCGGTGTCAGCATATAAACTGGATTGGAGCCGGGCCATATAGAAGTGCACCCACGCCGATGCATGTATGCAATCGCTTTATGATGCAGCGTAAAATGAAATATTTTTTCCATTGCTCTCCGAATATAATCGCCTGATCGATGAAAAATTGTTTTATATCTATTTTCAAGGAACAATTTCAGATGCCTTATGTTTAGAGATAAATCTGAGGTTCTTTTTATTTGGACGTTTAAGCAGTTTTTTGAAGATCTGGCAAAGAATGGTACTGGTGGTATACGCTCGACCAAGTTTCGCGGTCAGCCAGTTCACGCATCGCTTGTCGCATGAATGTAAAGAAGGCAACAGCTGAGCGCACCGGATAACTAGCGCAATGGCTTCTCAAACATAGTGGAATCGATTTTATTATAAATATATTTATTTAAAAATAAAATAAAAATATGTTTCGACGTAGGAAGTTCGTTCCAATACTCTTATTACAAAAACGCGTGTTCAAATCCAGTTTCCAGCGAAAAGAAATTTCGTCGTATCAGCAAATTTTAGAGATTTTAACTTAAACATCTTGATCCATATTTCTCTTAATTTTCTGAATCTAAAAAAGTTGATACTGAGATCAGATCAGGTGTCTGTATCTATTGGTGACTGGGTTATAACTACAGTTGAAATTTATTTTTAAGGGGTCATCTCACTTTATAACGTCGAAAAATCGTTTTTTTAGATAGTTATAAAAATATCGTCCATAATGTTGGTGGATCTAGATTTACCCTGATTTCCTGGATTTGGAAAAGTAAATGCTCTCATAGATTCTCTCCTCTCTTACCTTTCCAAATAATCTTATCCTTACTTTACTACGCGTGGAAGGCAATGGGAAACCACCACATTAAATTATTTCCCTAGTAAGATCTCCTATGAAGATCCTCTACATCCGACATCGGATATGACACCTTAAGATTCATTCTTTAATGAACGTTATAGGGACTTTAAAGAAACAGCTAATTCGCGAAAAGCGCTCGAAGCAATCACTCCTTCCAGATTGCGCCCCAACGGTTCTGAGACCACTGCATTCACAGTCCTATGCTTGCTTTTGTTTACAGGTAAGAGGTTCCTATTAAGGATCTTTCTTATCTTTGCTTTACTAAGGGAGCAAATTAAGTTAAAACGGAAAAAAGCCAAATAAGGAGTGGACAATAAGGTACAACAAGAAAAGCTCGTACGAAAGGACTAAACCAAACAGCTGGCCAATATATTATTAAAGATATCTTTGACTCAATAGAAATTAATGAAAATGTATTTTTTTTTTCAACAAATCTCGAAAACGACATTTTTGCATGCGGGCGTTTTATAGATTCCAAAAAAAATGTTTTATTTCAAACATTTTTTTCAAAACGGCGCCATTTTGTTACTTTTAAATAAAACGATATTATATTGTTGCATACGAGGGGGCGCCGCGCTTCGCGAGCCCCCAACGCAGCACCAACGCCGCTGCCGCCACGGCTGCCAACCGCCGCGGCGTATCTCGGACGGCCCAGACGGCCGCGCCGCGGGCGCAAAGCGCCGGCCGCAACGCCGGCCGTCGGAGCCCGAACAGCGGCGGACGCGCCCCCTAACTAGGCGAGGGGGCGCAGAGTTCTTTGATCCGCTGGATCGACGACGGCTGTCAGGCTGTCGAGCGGCGACGAGGGGAAAACTCCATGACGGGATATGAGGATAATGAATCAAAGTCTTCAGTTATTAAACACGACTTCGAAGATTGCGAGGCACGTGGCCTCCATGCGGGGCGATGCGTGCGGGCCAAAAATGTCCGTCGACCGCCTCCCAAGGCTGCAACAACGTTAAGACTTTTTGGTTGCCCGCCTAACGGTTAGTCCGCGGCGGGTCTTAACAGCAAAAAGTATGGCCAGCTTAAGGCCGACCAAACTGTCGACGACAGAACATTTTGGTCCACGCAACACTCCCCTTGACTTAAGGGTTGACTCGTCCCGAGTCAAACACCACGTGTCTCACAATCGTTCGCATATTTATTTTTCAGTCTTATACAGTTTACATAGAACATTCAAATATAAAGCAACGCCAAAGAGATTTCTTAACAAAATATTATCCTTCTGGTTGAAAGATTCTATTCTATACACTTAATTACTAGTAACAATTAAACATAAACAATTAAATCACAAGTATTAACCAATTTGTACAAATTCAAACAATATCAACAATACTAAACATCCCCCAAACAGCTTGTCATTGTCGTCGCCCTCCTGTGTCGTAAACACTCTAATTTAACTTTATTTATTTACCTCCGTCGAGATACCCCTTGGTACGTGAAGTATCACATTACTGCGCGAAACTGAAAGTTTCGGCTGCCAACCCTACTTCACCGGTCACGACGGTGCCTCTTGATAGGATAGGGAAGGCAGCGATCGAATCCACCGAGGTGGTTCGATCCGCCCTGATCTGAAAGACCCATAACAATTATCGCAGCGGATTTCCCGTCGCCAGCGTCTATTGTTATTTCTATTCAAATACCATTACGCGACATACTACCAGCCTGGCGGTAACACTGCACACCAGCGCCTGGTGCTCATCCAGAGCGTCGCAACTTAAAACTAAACAACCACATGCTACCAGCCTGACGGCATCACCAGCTCGCCAGCGCCTGGTTCAAAGCATTGTGACTCACAATAAATACTTCACGAACCATGGTTCTCCGACGACCTTATTCATACAATTCAACAACATCAATGACTTGCTTCATAACAATTACGACACATTTACATGAAGCTTACAAAAAATCAAACAAAAGCGACGACAACAACAGCTTCTTATCCTAAAACGAACAGAGGATTCGTTCCTTGGGGTTGTCTCTGAAACATTTTAAAATCAATGATTAGAAATATGGCGTTACATTTACATCCAGAATTACTAAAAACTAGTTTAAATGTGAGGATAATCATCTCCAACACACATCACTATGAAACGTCAACTGTCAAAGGAAATCTTAACCTAGAACTGTCAAATGCACGACACTGTATGGAATGTCACAACAACTCCACTGCGAACTGAATCAAAACAATTTTACGTATCACGGTGACGATGAGCTGTAGTGGCTCCAGCTCGAGCTATTGGAAGCCCGAGCGACTTCCAATGTCGGCATCTCTCCGAAGGTGCTTCGCCTTCAGCAGCTACCGCGTGGTCGGTCGGAAGTGAGCGTCTCCATGACGCCTCAACTTCCTCGTGGATGATGGGGCGATGGACCGCATTCCTGGCGATCCTCTAAATCGCACCGCATCATCATCCCAACCAATACGCCGGTGCCGGCGCGTCAATGTTCCGCGCGTCGATGTTCCGCGCGTCATGATCACAGCTGATTTTTACAAAATGGCCGCCCAAGCCGGTGGTATCCTAACCTCCCTTTTCGCGCCATGATGTTTTGGTTTCCCTTCATCGTCGTCCTTATGGTGTCGTCGTCCCGGATCCCACTTCTGACACCATTGTTGCATACGAGGGGGCGCCGCGCTTCGCGAGCCCCCAACGCAGCACCAACGCCGCTGCCGCCACGGCTGCCAACCACCGCGGCGTATCTCGGACGGCCCAGACGGCCGCGCCGCGGGCGCAAAGCGCCGGCCGCAACGCCGGCCGCCGGAGCCCGAACAGCGGCGGACGCGCCCCCTAACTAGGCGAGGGGGCGCAGAGTTCTTTGATCCGCTGGATCGACGACGGCTGTCAGGCTGTCGAGCGGCGACGAGGGGAAAACTCCATGACGGGATATGAGGATAATGAATCAAAGTCTTCAGTTATTAAACACGACTTCGAAGATTGCGAGGCACGTGGCCTCCATGCGGGGCGATGCGTGCGGGCCAAAAATGTCCGTCGACCGCCTCCCAAGGCTGCAACAACGTTAAGACTTTTTGGTTGCCCGCCTAACGGTTAGTCCGCGGCGGGTCTTAACAGCAAAAAGTATGGCCAGCTTAAGGCCGACCAAACTGTCGACGACAGAACATTTTGGTCCACGCAACAATATATATTTTTTAATTACGAATTTATTTTTTTAGTTTATATAAGGTGTATTTGCTGTGAAAAAATTATTAAAAATTGTCTATTTTTTCGGTCCTTTAAAGAGTGAGATCATCCCTTAAAACTTGGGTTCTCAATAGAATATTAGAATATTTATAAAATTAATCGGATGTTATTTGTTAAGTAATTTCGAAAGTTAAAACACGATGACACTCAATAAGTATTATGGCAAAAAGATTTCTTTTATCCTATGAATCAGTCAACAAATCATTAAAAGATATAAAAACGGAAATTATTACTGATGAATTAATATATTTTTTAAGAAAAATGAAATGAAACTTTTGATTTCACTGAAACCAAAAACCTCAAAATTTCACTTGATTTTAAGCATTTATCTACGAAAAAACGTGTTGCGCAACAAAAGATGATATTTCTCGCCTTCTTTATGTGATGGGATCAAGAACCTTCCTATCTGATGGAATAAATTTATTTCTCAATAGAAAGAAAGGGAACTTTGTAGAAAAATAAGATGATCCATGTGTATTTCTATAAAACACTAATAAATTCCGGATTATATTTGAATCACCCTCGTATACATATTTATAATATTTTAATACTCGAATATTCGAAAAATTTACCAATTTTATATTCAATATTCGAATAATTGATCCCACGAATATTTGGGACCCCTATTTTAAACAAAGGTTTCGCCACTCACTTTTAGATTCTTTTCTAGAATGCAAGAGAATTAATTACATAAGTGATAACGATATTGTGATTGAAAAAATATTAATGGTATGATTCAGAATTAATATATATATATATATATTAGCAAATATTATATGAATAATATACCGGAAAAAAGTAAAAGCTTTTTTCCTGAATATTTTTCATATATCAGGATCTTTATCTTGAATTTTATAGGAGCTACAGATTGTTAGTTGTAAGCCTATTTGACCAAATGCTATGTTAAACGCTCATTTTGAAGTTGATTTAATTAATTTGGGAAATTATTGCATTATTTTAATTTTAACACATTATAAAAATGGGAAGCTATTACACTAAAAAACCTTTATCCTTTGAATAGCCTCTCATAAGGATCACTTATATCTGTTTGTCCTAAGAAGACTATTTTTTCTAAAATTCATACAAATCAATTATTAGAATAAGTTTAATCAAACGTATAAATTAAGAGTTCCAGAAATATCCAGAAAAAAATATAATGATGGATATATAATATATGGTCACTCTGTTTGCAAATACAATCAAATATAAGTTCGCACACAACAAAACTATGCGTGGAGCGAAGTTTACCCTATTACGTTAACAAGTATTAAATAAAAGTCAACACATTTACTTAATATACCCCTAGTCACGAATTCTAATTCGAAATCACTATAAAATACGATATCTACGAGTATTCGGATCGAGAAAAGGGCAATCGATTTTCGGCCAAATTTCGGCTGAAATTTCAGCGGCACAAAATAACCGAATGGCGTGATTGTAATTAGATGATTTGCGTGCAAAATATAGCAGTTGAGCACATAAAGTCGTGACATTGGCACGGGGTTGTTTTACAGTAAATTTAATTTCGCCCTAAATTGCGTGGACACGTAAATCACTCTCTGTATCAAACGAAATTCGCTCGTACAAAAATTCAAAATGTAGGCCAGAGCCGTGAACTTGTTTGTGCAATTAAATCTGAATCGTATACATTGTTTTAAGCTTTATAAAGGCCGTGTCCAATTTGACGATTCCGTCGTTAGAAAATTTCATCCCCCGAATTATGTCAGCGCTAACGAACGCATGGAGTTGTTTGAATTAATCTTCGTTTGGCTCGCGAGCCACCGATTGGTATTCGGGCAATGACTGCTCGTTTCAGATCGGCTATTTTTGATATAGCTCTGACTTCCTGTCCAAGAATAATGCCCGCTCATTATGAATTACTAAATGCTCTGGATTTCTTGCGAATGAGTGACAGTCAAAAGAAGGCTTAATTACTCCTGTCAAGATATTTTTTCCGTGGACTCGACGAATGGTTGGAAGCATATGATGAAATTTTTTGGGACACCACATTTGACCGCCTTTCTTGAAGTTGACAGAAATTTCGGCAATTTGAAATTTAACCCATCATGATGACTTCCTGTAGCATTGCAATGCGAGCTCATTATGTTCGTTTGAAAGAGTCTCTCATCTATAATATAATAGTTGACAGTTCCATTTGCTGAATACGATTTTAATCAACGTTTTAAGCGATTAACCTAACTCTTTGATCTTTTTCAGCTTTGCTGTTCCATAGTAATTGAATCAGGCTAACCGCTATCAGACGACGAATTATTAAATTTAAAGAAGCCCTGCATGTCATGATGACATGTCGGAAAAAAAAATTAAATGTGACTGGGAAGATCATATATAAATCTTTGAATATATAAAATTATCTTCAACCATGCGTGGAAGACAAAGCAAACCAATACATGATTTCTTTTATCCATACAAAAATCATGTACATATATAATATTAGGTTGAGTCATAAATAATTGCCGATTATTTTAGCTTGAACAAATAACAAAGCAATATTATTCTATCACATTTTCACCATTATTGGTGATACCATTCTTCCATTTTACTATACTTTTAAATAACCTCTTCATAAAATTTAGCAGGTTTAGATAAAAATCAATTTTCGATAGCTTGATTAACTTCCTTATCCTTTATTTTTAGATTTAAAAAATTCTGTAAAGAACAGAATAGGTAGTAGTCGGTTGGGACAAAGTCCGGAGAGTATAGAGGATGTGGTAAGACAGACAACCGAAGCTCCAGAGTTTTTTGCTGCGTCAACTTTGCTGTATGCGGTTTTCCGTTATTGTCTAACAATATGGCATATTTCCCATTGATGAGAAGAGGGTGTTTATCTTGAATGCGTCGTAACTATTGAGTTTTTTCTTAATTATCTTCAGTAATTATTCTGCTGTAAAAATGGCTCAATTTTTGCCGCGAGAGAAGACTTGTGACAATAGATATGCGATTTTCTTTATTGCCTTCGCTAAGATTATGTGACATCCACACACCTAATTTGCTAACCGTCCCCAATTTTTCCAAGTATCGGCAAATGGTTGATTGTGACGCATTTAGCGCTTCCCTGACAATTCTCTTGTTGATTAACGTGGATTTTGCTCCAACAATACCTTTAAAATGTCTTCATCAAAGTCTGAAGGGCGACCCGACCTTGGTTTATCTTTCATGGTCTCATCTCCCGAGCGAAATTTTAAAAACCAATTTCATTCTGTTCGTTCACTCACTGTTCTTTCACCGTATATATCGCATATTTTTTAGCCATGGCTTTACCTCTGTTGCCCTTTTAAAACTCCCAAAGCATTATATGACGAAAATGCACTTTTTGAATGTCCATTTTACGGGTTAAAAAAAACTATAACATAAGATGTAACACGGTTAACTATTGTCGGAAGACTGTTAGGACTCATATCTATCTAATGATACCCTATTTTCACCAATACGGATGACTCATCAAGAGTAAAACGGAATATTTATAATGGCTTCTTTTCGTCGGCAAGAATTTATGATTCAACCTAATAGATCGCCTATGTTCAATAGTAGATAATGACACTTTAAGAAGAGTTATAAAATGATAATTGAGAGTATAATTTCAAACGTTTTAAGTGATATATTAAAAGAACAGTGGTGACAGGTTATAATCTATTATTTATTTTATTTTTAGTATGATTTCAAAAATTATGTGATACAAACTATAATATATATTATATCAAACCAAAGACTCTAAATGAAAAAGAAACAAGTTTAAAGTAAAAAAATCCTACGAACTTATTGAGCAAAGTGATATAATCCATATCAAAGTATGGCGTCACCAAATAAACAATTTCCATGAGAAACTTTTCTATGAAAAACGAATATTCATGCGGTAATTTTCCATTGCTATCAACAGATGGTTAATTTAGGATTATTTCAGTAGAAGTTTTTAGATAAAAAAGGATCTACGACTATATTACTTTTAATATTGTTGCAAATTACGTTAACTACGTGTGATTTTATTAATTGTTTTATTTGTTACTTTTTTTATATCCAGGAAATCAGATTAAATCTGGGTTGAAATAATTCTTTAGAAATATTAATATATTTGATCATTCACATTTTTTGCTTATCTCAATATAACAACAATTATTATTATTTTAATGTAAATTATTTTAAAATTGAAAAACGTATGAAAATATTTTTATTTGCGGTGATGATACTTTATGAGCAAAAGGTCAT
This sequence comes from Stenopsyche tienmushanensis, assembly GCA_008973525.1. NCBI lineage: Eukaryota > Metazoa > Arthropoda > Insecta > Trichoptera > Stenopsychidae > Stenopsyche > Stenopsyche tienmushanensis. The sequence goes on from WACJ01000151.1 coordinate 625,509, forward strand.
CTGCTTTGAGGTATGTTTGTAAAAATATGTTAAAAAAATAGTTAATTTATACAATATAAAAAAAGGGGTGAAGGTTTCGGCGCAGTAATCCTCTTGTGAAATTGATAAAATAAATAAAGAATTATCATGAAAACGTTCCTGTATCACTGATTTTAATTTAAATATTTAAGTTGGTGTCCTTTCATGCAAATTTTTGTACTTTGGTTAGCATGTTTTAATGAAATTATGTAAATATCGTTCTTCAAAAATGCTGCGGGACTCAGATGAATTATTATTATCGCTCGTTTATTGTAATCAAAAGCGAAATTTCGGAATCGAAAACTGCCGGCGAGGCCTCACGGAGGGCTGCGATAATGAAGCTTAGTTCTCAAATTGTCCATATGATTTCATAAATTCCCTAATATGCCCTCGTTCCAAAATGTGTGCGCGCTAAAAATTATAATAAAGGAGCATTTTGTATTCTACATAAAAATCGAGGGAGGAAATAAAAGAGGTCGAGTCTATTCCGCTAGGAGAAAATCCTTTTATTACAATTGGATCCGAGCGGAGAGCAATAAATGGGGGAGCAAATTGGGAGCTAAAACCACGTGTAAAAAGTACTTAAAGTTAACCTTCCGGTTCGTGTTAATGTTGCCATAAATAATATTTTCATTAGAATCGCTTCGGTGCGGCGTATTATTAAATATCGGGGAAATTCGATTGTCGGGAAAATGTGGAGGCTTCGCATGGGAAATCTGGCGGTTGCGAGTTATGCAGAAGTGCCAGGGGGTGCTATCAACACTTGCGCCCCTGGGAGGGGGCGAGGGCCCTGGCGAAAGTGTAGAGTTACGGCCCTGGCACTATAAGACGAACATTTGCAAATTCATTAATTAAATAACCGGAGTTCGCTTCCCTCCGCAACTGGTACAACACCCATTCATCTCGGCCCGAATAAACATGTGAGTAATTAATACTGTCAACTGCTGCTTCATTGGAGTCTACTCTCAAGAGGAGTATCTCCTCCTTTTCTTCTTCCCGGTGTTAATATCAAAATGCGAAATCGTGTTTGTTTGACTTCTATGACTCCTTCTGAGACGCGCCTCCTATGTTGAGGGCGTTTTCAAAATATTTTGTTCACATTGTGACCGCAGCATATATCAGTTTTTGGTTAATTTCACAACTGCTCAGATCTTCATAAGTGTACGGTATTTGCCTCAAAAGACAAACGTTTAACTTTCTCTTTCACAGTCGAATTCATTTCATCATATTGTGCAACAGGTTTTTACATATAAAAGCGAACTATTAGAATCTTCTACTGCAGTTTTCTATCATACAATTATTATCTAAATGCAAATTTAAAAAAAACGTAATAAATATAGATAACAATTTTAAAACTTTTAGATTAACCACCTAAAGAGAGCCTTCAAATATTAATATTTATTTTTTTAATAAAACACGTTTAAATATAAAATTGTTTCTAGGGAAAAATTGCTAAGTTCAGATGGACAATGTGGAAAATTGTGAAGTGTGGTTCAAAGGAGCTGCTGGTGACGCAAGTCCCAAAGGTGGCCAGGACTTCAAAAGTCATGCAGTAAGAGCTTTCGGGTTAGAAATACAAGTTTCACGTGATAAATTTGATATATATTTTAGTTTTTCCTCAAATCAACTTTAACATATATGAATATTGCAGCTTACCTAAACTTTTATTTTTTATTTATTTTGGCCATTGAGTATGACATCTATTACTAGTTTTTATTGTTAATAAGACCAAGTGTTGGTATAGTGGCTTAAATCCTGGACTCTTATTGTAAAGGTTCGGATTTAAATCCAGATTGGGGAAAAAAAAAATCACCGTACCAACAAATTTGGGAGATCGGAAATATTAATATTTATGATCGATCGTCTCAATCCAGGTGATTGAATTTGCAAAAATAATTAAATTATCATTTATATATAATGATAATTTCGCTACACATAGATTCTCTCCTCTCCTACCTTTCCAAATAATCCCATCCTAACTTTACCACGTGTGAAAGGCAATGGGAAACCACCACATTAAATCTTTTCCCTAGTAAGATCTCCTATATAGATCCTTTATATACGACATCGGATATGACACATCAAGATTCTTGCTTTGATGGACGTCACAAGAACTTTAAAGAAAATTGTTAATAAAGTGCGTTTTGCATATGTAAAAAAAAATATTACTTTCTCCCCTTTCTAATACTAAACTTGAAAGTATTTTTTTTTTCAAAGTCCTTAATTAAGTTTTATAAATATTATGGCATTTTTAATTTAATAATATAAATTCAATCTTAACCTTTTAAACCACCGTAAATAAAATATATTTTTAGCCACAAAAAGAGCTCAAGACAATAAATAGCGAATTTACTTATTTATTGTTTCTCATTCATTCATTCCCTTTTGTTGAAAAATATCTCAAGTCATATTTCATACGGAGATAATGATAAAACACCCACGACTTTTCTTCTTGAAATGTAGTCACTTACAACATCTAAATATAGGCACTATCGCTGTTTTAATAAAAATATACATGATAAATATTATATAACTCGTAATATTCATATTTCACGCTATGCCCGGGACTCCCCGAAGAGGTCCAACATTTTTCATTTAAAGCCAAAATGTTATTTTCAGCAATCGCGTTTTTTTTACACAAAATAATTCATTAACACCTTGTTGCACTTTAATTACATCTCAAACGTGCATTATTCAAAGGCGTTCCAATTACGTTTTGACACTTTCCCACAACAAAGTGAGAGGCGTAATTTATTTCTGGACAAAGTGAACGCCTGCCGTAGTGAATGGGTCAAAATTGCTATTTTTCAATGAAACGAAGACACACCGATAGCATTGTCTGCTGATTAGCTCAAATTAAGTACGCTCAAGATTTATGCGATGGTAAAGAAAGATAAAAGGAGAAAAAGTATATTGGACGACCTCTCATTGCGCTGAAGACAGCTGTCTGCCATCGGGTGTATTTCATTTTATTTTTCATTAGCAGTGAAGATTTATTAATTCTCCCCCTTGAATAATTAGACACTCTGGGGGATTTTCAAAAAATCAAACGTTTGCATTGAGATCTTGATACCTGAGCGAGTTTTGCGCGATTCGCACAGTTCACTGGGCTCGAAATTGTACGGCCTGTATGTGACTCATGTGACAGTTAACATATCGAATTATCGAAATCCATAATGGTGGAAATAATATTCCTTTAGTACAAGAATCATTTGTAATGCGATTAGAATTGGGCGCTGTATTTGGTCACATGGAAAATTGGATTAAACAGCATTGAAAACCATGATATTAAAACTTAAATGTAAACCGACTAACAATAGTCACCTAATTCAAATAATGTTCGTGATAAGTTCTAAGCAAATTTAAGTGATACATACACAATATTCGTCCCAATAAGAGAGCCCCGTTTATATTTTAAATGGATAATAAAATATTTAGTTTTCATAAACACATAACTAAATTTTGTTGTTTAACCTACAATATCGTGTGAGAGACGTGATAAATTTATTGGCACAAATTTAAACAAGCGCGATAAAGAATCGCTCCCTATACAAAGGTAAAATACGGATTTCTGTCGCATATACTGCGAGTCTGTCTCGAAGCTGCGGAGCCCCATTGCTACTGAGGACGGACGCCCCCGTCCTTCTCGTCGAGGCCCTTCAGACTAATATGAGAGGCGCACGGGTGCATTCGGCCCCCGAGTTGCCCCGGGACTGTCCCGGAACTATCCCGGGACTCGAGATGCCCTTCGTGGTGGGCTGATAGAGGCAACCGCGACGAAGATTACAGGCCCCTGGAGACAGCAAGGGGTCAAACGCAAAATAATATACAATTATTTGGACACCTTCGTAAGTTTTTAAAGTGAAACTTCTATAGGCGCAATAGGGCAAATTGAATATCATGGAAAGTAAAACCACAACCAAAAATTGGTCAGAAAGAAAAGGAGAATCGTTTGTAGTGTGTTCGTGTCCGTCGCTTATAATAAAGACACGCTACGCGCATGCGCCGCACTGCCTATAAGCAGCATCACATTCACTAGACCAGTAACGTGCCTATTTTATTATATACTACACAATATACACTGAAAAATCCATAAATTTCTTAATCAGATTGCAGTTGAAGATGAAAAATGTATAATGTGTGATCATTTTGATGTAAAAAAAACAACGACTATCCACATTTTGATTGTAAGTCAATGCTTTTTACATTTGGAGTAGAATTCATTTTCATCAAAATTCTAACCCCTCACGATGTAAGTCTACAGAAATTCTGTAGAGAGACATAAGGGTGAATATTATAGAATATTACACGAAGAGCATACAAATCGTCTTAGCATATGAGGTTTTGGGCGACGATTTCAATGAGTTCAAAATAAGCATTAATTTTAAATAAACCATATTTAGGCATCAATGGAATCAAACATTAGATGGTAAATTTGTATAATTAAATACAGAAGAGCAGATTATATATCTGAATATATGGTCTTTGACATTAGACGTGGAATAAAATTGGGGATGTGTGTCCTCGGAAGGTTTATCTTCTGTTTTGTCTCAGGAGGAAAGTGTTTGAGTAATGTGTTTTACTAGTGTGAAAGCTATGAGATATCTTGGGAATAAAGTGGCACGATGTATGTAGAAACACATATTTTTTGGGAGTGAAGCATTTGAAACGATGCTGGATAGGTCATGCGGTTTGACGAATTGATGAAAATGTCAACCATACAATGTGGAAGATATTAAAAAGACGACGAAAATATTTTATCCTGAGACCGGTTGGATTCTGCATTTAAGCAGATTACACGTGAATAGTTATATTATACTTACTAATAATATTCTTCTTAAAATAGCATCTATTCGTTAATTATATTCTCATAATTCCATGTGTCAAGAAAATCATATTTGAAAATTTGATATATGAATATGGCATAATAAGAAGAAGACGTCATTGGAATTAAGATAAATACTGATAATTTTAGATTAATATGCTGGTATGGAAACTGTAAGATATATTTCTAAGGGCTACCCAAATCACATCACATTATATGAAAACTTGATTGAAACACTCCGCTATTGTATAATACGATGGTTTCATGAAAATATCGTGTTATTTATTTTAATAAGCGACACAAAAAGGAAAAAAATAAATATTTATCAAAAAAACTTCAGTAAGCTCGATCGTTTATAATCACCACCGTTTATAATCCTACTTATTCGACTACTTTTCAAGATGGCTTATACATTTTCATTACTGCTAGACTCTTTAAGCTTTTGGGATTCATCAACGTTTAAAAATTTAGCAATGAGCGATTGCCAAAATTTGGTGTGTATTTTTTTGTAAATATTTTATGTTGAGGGAAATAAAAATCAAATCAAATCCCCTCTTGTATTTTAAACTTTCTACACAATTATCATTTTTTCACTCATAAAATTTCGAATTCATCTTTGAATTAATCGTCGTTGTATTAGATGACGGTCGATCAATACTTTTTAAGTCTTCATACATTTTATCGATTATAGTTTAATAATATTTCCGATTAAGGCAAAGGTTTTCAATCTGCGAGGCGCAACTCCTCTCAAGAAACTAGAATTCAAAAGTATTTAATTTTATTGGAAAACCCAATGTCTTTGTGTTTGAAAGTTTTCACTGTAGATAGTATTATATAAGACCTATAAAATTTAAACGACATTATGAACTACTACATTCTAAATACTTTACTAATCCCGTAGATTTTTTCAAAAAATAATGCCTTTTTTAAAAAACAAAGTTCCAACAGATTCCTATATATTTTCGCAACATTTAAAAAAATCACATTTTGTTATAATAATTTCAAAATTCTAGACTTAAAGAGTGTGATCGTAATTATAGCAACAGATGCAACATGACTTAAGCAGTCCAAAATTGTAATTTTTTTCCAAATTTCGGTTCATGTTGATGATTTATTTTTTATTTCATCCAAAACTAAAATCCGAAATTAAAAGGAAAAAAATGCTTTAAAAACCGCATAACTTCGAAATCGCACAAAAAAGGTTTGAGGTTATTTTTTTCTAATAATTTATTTTTTTATTATTTAAAACATGTCTATATTATTTTATCTATTAAAAAGATATGGAAGCAAGACATTTTTCTTTAGAGAGGCCTATTGCAATAGTATAAAGGTTAGAAGCCACTAGTCTAGTCTATCGTGGAAGTTTTACCAATAAATATATTTTTTTTATTTAATGGTTTATTTCTAAAATCGTGTTATATGAGAGTCATGCATATTTTAATGTGCATTACTTCTGCATATCGAATGTATTACTTATCTGTACTATTTTGTACACTGTTTTATTCGATACATCAATTACAGTACATTTTTCAGCGTTGATTAACAAAACATATACAAATGGAAATAAGCTTGATAATCTAAATTGGAATGATGAAATTTATTTCCATTCATCGCACTATGAAATGTAGATGTAAACATTGTTTTGTGTAGTACTGGCATGGACTATACCCCTATGTCCAAATATGATGTAAAATTCGCATATTGGAAATCCAGCTTTGTATTTACCTCCAATTAGGAAGCCGTCGATGATCGCTTTTAGTGGAGTGTTGGTGCCAGTTTGCACATTTCATAGTTTGACTTGTTGGGTTGCAAAGCCGCACGTCACTTGAAACTTGACGGAAAATCGTCGTTAGCGGCAACCCTGACAATTAAGATACAAGACTCTGTAAATGACAGTGGTGTAGCCGCACTACACGAGGCTTACAAGTAATTCAGCTAACACACACAAAAGCAGATACTAAACACCTCAAGCAATTTGATTAGCATACGAAGTCGAATTCGAGGCAGCGAGAGCATATTCACCACATATTCAAACTTTATATGAAATGAATTCATTAAGAACTCTCGAATGTTCACAACTGAAGATTGAAGTCAACATCTAGCAGGGTAAGCACGACTCACGTTGTCGATGTATATTATTTGAAGTTGACGACGAAAGTGTGGACAAGTTGCTAAATTTGCAATAGGAAGAAATGAGCAATTAAGATATTTCGCTGTAATGAGAATGGAAAGTAAATGAAGACACCTAAAAGGCTTACTCTTCATTAGCTTAACGCTAAAGTTGTGACTTATTCATTCGGATTTAATTAATAGTGTCAACATGTTTTATCCCCTATTTAAAAAAAAGACCCCAAGCGCTCTGTTATATATTTTAACCTTTCCTGAAAAAAAGCTCTAATTGGGTTTCCGTGTGAAAATATAATTGAATTGGAAGATAATTTTATTTTACATGAACACTTTCAGCATATGCTTTATGTATTTTAGGCCAAATAATACAGATGGAAATTGTTATTTATTGCATACAAATGTATAAAGTTAACAACTTTGTTATTTGTGATGAAATGCACAGTACCATTACATTTTGAAAGATCGTTAATGATTCAAATTTATGAGAACAAAATAAGATCCACAATTTTGGCAGGATGGACAAAAATCACTAAATTTGTATAAACATCTAATACATACTTATTAATGGAATTTTTAGATGTTAATAATTCCTAAAATTTTGAACAATCTAGTAGTAATGTAAACCAGAGCCAAATGTACTTTAAAACCTCTTTTTAAAGTTAAATATAATTAAATCTTATATTTAAATTAAAAAATCTCGTAACTAATAATATTATATATGGTAATTTTTATGTTACCGTATGATCATGAAATTTTCTGAAGCTTTTTATTTTTTTATTCACACAATATTTTTAGCATTAAGATACCAAGTATATTGGTTTGTATTTGTGACTTTCTCATTGATGGATTTACGTAATTAAAGCCTTAAAATTTTATCATTAATGCTAAATATTTGCTATTATTGTGTGTATACGAAAGTAAAATATTGAAAACAGCTTGATTAACTTAAGCACTGATTATATACGATGTTAATATTATTGTTTAAAATTTTCATGCTCGAATAAAAAATTTTTATTGTGATGCTAAGCTTTTAATTGAATTTGATCGAAATATTGTTATGAATTAAAGAATTATGGCCGCGATTAAATATTTGATTATCAAACAAAATATTTTGTATATATAAAACACGTGTTGGCGAAGTTTGATAATTGAATTAAATTTGGCTGTGTCATGACACCGGTTATTAAATGTTGCTTTGATCTGCTGATAGAATCCAAGCTTTGTCATTGAAAGTTTAATGTCCCCGATGAACGAAAGCTTTAAGCTTCAGAGTGACGACTAATTAAAACCCTGCGAAAAACGTCTGAAGTGCCATATAATTAAACGAAATATATTTCGTGGTTAATATAATTTTCGTCAAGCATTTCCTCGAAATTTACTCGGTTTACAAACTGAAAGCTTTGTCGTGTGTTGCAATCTTATAAATCCCAAACTTCGTTCGGTAAACGACGTCAATTGAGTTCACTTTAAAGGATACGAGCAAAGCTCCCAGTAGGAAGCGTTGTACACATACGAAGTACAGATATTAGCTGACGGTTTTCATTTCGTACTTATTTTATTTTTTAATCATGCTAACATAAAGCAAACATCGTCAAATATCTCACATGTCATTTTTAACAACCACTTATGAACATTTTTCATGAAAACTAGGATATTGCGTGCCTTGAAAACTAGCGATGTCTATCAACGTATTAATGTTTATGACATAATCTTCTATAGAAAAATGAAGCTGTCATATTGATGGAAGAGTGCATTAGTTCATTGCACTAACTTTCCTTATGATAAATGTATACACACAGGATGATTGAATGACAAACATTTTACACAGTGAAAAATTTTAAACAGTTAAATTTTAGTGACAATTCAATATAGTTTGGCGTTAAGCGTATGATATGCAAATTACTTAAACAAAAAGCTCGATTACAATCATTTTAAAAATACTTAGATAATTGTTTAGAAATTATACGTTATTGGGATTCCACGAAGTAACATAATGATAAATATTTCAACGACGATAGAAAAAAGTCGTTGATTGACTTCAACGCGACTTAAATGAGTCAAATAAAAGATTCAAATTTATTTTCAGATACAATTCAATAGTTTGAAAAAGACGATAAGAATGGCTGAAAAAACATTCAAAATGAATCTCATGAAAAATGAATTATGATATGATATTTTAATTGTAATTAATTATTAGGATGGTAAGTTTGTGTAAAATGATTGTGATTATTAGTCATGAAATAAAACTCAACAAGATTTCATCATGTAGCTTAAAAATCAATTTGTTTAAATATTATATGAATATAATATTATGTGAATCACATATTTAGTGCTCCTATATGGAAACAGGTGCCCTTAGAATGAATATCGCCGCTCCCCGCCCTGTAAGTTCCCCAAAATAGATGGCCACTGTGCGGGTTCGTTCTTTGTCGAGTCGCTGAAAAAAACCACAGAGAAGGAAGAAAACTGACAATAAAAAAATACTAGTTTTTCATCAATTGAAGGGTAAATCTTCAAAAAGATATTTTTATTAAAATAAAATGTCAGATTTGCCAAGTAGTGTGAGATTCTTACATACTAAAAGCATCCTTGTTACTCCATCAACCTCCTCCGTATCCGCTTTCATAAAGCTTTAAAAGAGTGCTTTATTGTCTTAAGAATTGTACTTCATATTTCCTATATACTTATTGTCTTTTTTTGATTACATAATTTAACAGCGAACTCCATTTGCCAAATTTTCGGGAGTTTTCATAGCCTGCAATGAAATATCATGTCATTCTAAGAAATTTATCCCTATTTTCCGACCCCTTTAGTTAATATATGAAACATGTCTGTTGTGAGGATTAAGGAGTATTCGAGTCAATTGTGTGGTGATTTAATTGCTTTAGTTTGAATTTATTATTCATAACGATTGTGGTTGTTACGAATTCGCAATTCTGGTGGTAAGCCATTACTATTAGGGACGTTACATTATGTATTTATAATGCATTTGAACAAACTTTGAAACTTTAATATAAGGATCTAACATATTTTTTCAAAAAAAAAAATAGTTCGCATTGATGTCATTTAAGATTAATTTTTCCTTCTGGTATTTTACTAGAATTAGTTTAAAATAAGTTGATTATCAATACTAGGACATAGTTTTAATTGTCCATGAGCAAATTGTCAAGATCCGATAGGAAAGGCGTCTTCCGCAAATTGATGCCAATCCAGCCATTTGGGTCGTGGCGCTACATTCCGATTATCCGAGTTCCGATCATCCGTGCTGGCATAATCGTATCCTAGCCATCAAATCGGAATTACATAACACAGAACAGAGCAATAACGATATTCTCTCACCAAAAGTGGGTTTCGAGGACACAACAGTGGCATGTACACGTGCCTAACAACAGTATTTGATTTCCATTGAGTATGTTAGCGATTTGAGCGTGTCTATTGAAAGGCAGGCTTTTCTCGTGTCCCAGCCCATTTTAGCCGGTTACGTATTTAATCTAGTCTCTCACGCACATGCGAATTAATCAAACCCATTCTGCCATCTAATCTGTCAATAGAAGAGCAGATTCACACACCACCTATTGTCGATCGGATACACGATCTGATTTATTGTCGGCTTTATACCGACGACGTAATAAACTTTTAGATGTTTACTTGTTGAATATCTCAATGATTCGCTTTCGATTCGATTGTATAAACATTTAAATACGCAAATCCCTGGTGACGTCTTTGTTGAAGTAAAAATCTACCGTTTTCCAATAAACGTTCACAATAAATGTATTCTGTACATTATTCTTTCAAAGGCAACCATTTAATACAAAACCAACACTATAGTAGGAAATCTTTAACTATAAATTGAGATGAAAGCTGATGAACAGAAGTAGATACATACTAAAAATCGACAATCTTTAAAACATCTACTTTTAAGTTTATCTATGTGTTTTGGAAATAAATCTATTATTTTATGGGTTAAATTAGTATAATATATTTATACTCCCTACGTTGAAAGCAAAGCTTGATAAGCAAATATTGCGTTGATAAATTATATTATAATTTTGTATAATTACGATCGACTATTGCCATTATTACAATACGTGCACAAATATGTTTTTAATAAAACATAAATATTTCATAATTGGGGCTATAAGGGTGGAAATTGAATTAATATTATTTATTAAATCCAATGAAATTAAATAGAGTCAAGATTAAATAATGCTTACAAGACGCGCTTGAGAAGTTGGTAGAATGGCGATTCTGTGGGCTTAATGTCGAAAACGTGTTAAAATTAGTGTTATTGAATTTAAGTTAATACTTCATGAATAGAATAGGCTAGCCACATTGATGATTAAAGACAATGGGAAGGAATTACGTCCATAGAAGTTTAATGAGTTTTGTTATATGAGGGGATTTAAGATTAAAGTCGAGAAAACTATAGGGACATTAATCCAGTAATAAACAGGGATGGATATTTTTAAGGAAAGTTATAAAGTATATTTTGTTTGTTATTTTCCCTTTTTTATATCGATTGTAAATAGATGCAGCTATTCTTTAATATAAATGTTGCTTGGACCAAATATTTTGCCACTAACATTTTAGTTGGCCGTATAATTTGTCGTTACATCGGGCAGGCGAGTGAGGCAATATTTTGGGAAGATCGCCTTTTGAGCCCTCTTTTCCAACGTCAAGGATCAAGAACTGCGCCCCTTTGATATGGGGCGTCAGTCTTCCTGTCGATTATTACAGCTAGAAAGGAGCATGGATGGACAAAGATATTTTTAAAGATTGGTTCAAAAAAAAATGGAAAGCAGTATTATGATTATCTCATCCGATCGACAGCACATCGAAAACAAGCGATGGACTTATGGTTGGAAAATTTTGCCCCCAAATGTGACATCTTTGATTCAGCCCATGAACCAAGGCTTTATAGAATCAATGTAGCGTTGAATAATGTAGAACGGGGGCGCTCGCGAGGCAGAGTCCCCGAGCCACGCTCTACTCTCACGTTTTTGTCGAGATGGTCGCGCTCGCACGCGGGTCCGTTCTGCTCTCGAGCCGTTGTGTAGCCGAACGGTGGGATAGAGGTGAACTGGCGTTGAATAGAAAAAAATTCATTTTAGATAGCTTTCTTATTAATCACGAGTGAGAGATTTGGCCGCGGGAATCATGTCTTCCCACAGTCAAGGCTACCCAACGACCCTCACGACACCCGCTTCCTACGCGTCACTACCGAAACGACAACAGTGCACGCGCAAAAAACGATGCCAAAAGCAACGCCACAGAAGATGATGCTATTAAATTGACACATTGCACCCAAAAAGGGACGAAAGATGTCACTATTAATCTAGCAAATTAAATCTACACAAATCAACAGCGCAATGGCATGGGGAAGCATAAATGAAACGTCTTTATCGTCACTGTCTCATGAAAACTCTTGCTGAGGAAGATGACAACTTGATCAATTTCTTGAAAAAAAAAATTATGATATTTGATGCTATACGCGGAATAACTCGATCTTAGTCAAAAGTAAAGGCAGAAACACTTGTTCGATCATGGAAAAAGATTCTTCTTATCAAGGAAACATATTTAATGCATTCTGAAAATAATGAAGCAAATGATATATTTAAAATATGTGAATTATTGAAGATTTGTTTAAAAAAATATATTCAAAACCATGTAGAGATTTGATTATTTGGATTATCCTTGTTTTCCAGTTATCTGTCCCTTTCTCCCCAACATTAGCTATTTATAATATGATTCCAAGAGCTTATTATCCCAACACGTGATCGTTTACAATATCATCTATTTATACCTTGTTAATGTGTAAAAACATATTATGGTACGTCAAAAGTTATTTATTTTTGAAGCAGCATCAATACCAAATAGTTTTCTAGCATTATAAAAACTTGACAAGTTGGAAGCAAACGTTTTCCCAGGTGGGAGGAAAATGGTTGTTTATTTCCGGTGAGGAAGGGCGTGGTGTCGCCGTTATTTAGATACAGCGGCAGCGGGCAGCTAAGCCTAACGTAATTAATCTAATTATCCGTGACGTCTTTCGTCGTTAGCGGGCGCTTTGATGAATTTCAAAGATCGCAACTCGTGTGTGAGATAAAACGCTGCTAACCTAATAAGACGACAGAGCTGGATTCGGTTATAAAGCGCCCCGGCGACGGGCGCGTTTATCCGAACGAAACGTTATTTATTTTGCCCACCCTTTCGTCCTTCTGTAGCGGCTTGTTTGCGCAAAGGGGTGAATTCGCGATTAAAAGAGCCAAAGAAAACGGTTAACTGATCGCCCATTATGACACTTTTTCTGATTAATTTCCACGTTTTTTTTTTCTTAAAAAAACTGAGTGCAAACAGATTTTACTCTTTGATTACCGTTGAATTTTGCCACCCGAGAAAATAAAATCAATTTTATAACCGAAAGCAAAAAATATGGAAAAAATACTTTCAAGTTTTAAACAAGCTGTTTCAAAGTCAAACTTCACGCTTTCATGCTTGATGGTTCAACACTTAAAAGTTTATGCTTTTGAATCGCATCTCAGTCATTTTGGGTTTGAGTCAAGTATAATATTAACATGCAATAAAATTACAGCTTTTCAATGCCTACTTCATCTTTACAATTGAACTATCGACAAGAGGTTATCATGTAACATTTTTAACAACAATGTAATCTATTATATAGCATGCATTTTATTTTAACAGAGAAACACTAAATATTGAATAAATCAAAGAACCCATGAACGTTGCATATACTTTTTTTTTAAATTGATAAAACAATCATACTAAGTTTTTTTTTACAAAAATAAGCAAACATATCATATTAGTAAAATAAAATAATAATGACATCAATTTCAATAAAGCTATAATTAATAAAATCTAAATGCAAAAATACCTAATTCTGCTCAAATAACATTAATACCTTTGAGTAAGATTATTTAGGATTTAGGTTTTGATTCAAGAATTTGTTGTGGGAAAGGTAGTCCAGAATGAAACATTATAAGAAATTTGAAAATGAATAATAAGGATATTCGGAAAGTTGTAAACATGTTTCAAATAAGTTAATACATAGTTTTAATTCTAATTTAATTTAAATTTGAAGACTGGCTGTAAAATAAAAATCGACGTGGTCTTCCACAATTATTAGAACAACTTGATAAACCATTGTCACAAAATAAACTCCAGGACAGAAATATAGGAATTAATGATGATAAATTTTATCAAGAAAATGATCTACAGTACAAATATCACTTTGGAGACTGTATTATATATTGTATTATTATAACTGAGGATAATCATCGTCAACATCATGCCATCTCATGACCATGTCTATATATCCTCTGTCATCTCTATATCAAGTGATGGCAGTTTTTCAAGTGAGAAGAGCCAAATTGTCATGGAATCAACATAAAAAAGGTACCAAAAAATCGCATATATTAGTTGTATCGGAAAATCCTTGCCGGTTGTTTAACAATGAAAGAGTATTTAAAATGTTTTCATTTTAAATCTTTCAAAATATAATTTCCTTAGTTACTACCTATTTTCCATAGGTTTTTTTTAATTCCTCTTTTGATTTTTTTTCTAGTTTGGAATCGAAATATGTACAAATATGATTTTCGACTTGTATATGCATTTCGAAAGCGTTTATCCTTTAGAAAATGTACCAAATATCGAAGAAGATGATAATCCATCAAAGCCAAATCTGGTGAATAAGAAGGGTGTGGAAATGCTTCCCATTTTAATTCCCTGATTTTTTCAGTTGTCTTCTTCGCCATATGGGATCGTTATGCAGAATCACTCAATTGTTCTTGATTAAATCTCAATGTTTGACTCTCAATTTTTTGTTCGCCCTTTCCAATAGCTGAAAATACACAGAGAAATATCATATTTCGAAGTTGAAAATGGTTTTTGTCTCAGCAAAAGCCATTGACATGATAGATGGATGGGGATAGACGGGCGTCGAACAGAAAGCCTCTCTTCTCTAGACATTTTTTTTTATTCAGCACGAGAGAGAGAAAGAAAGAGGTCTGGCTGCGAGAAGGACATCCTCCAGCAGCCAAGGTCAACCGACGAATCTTCTCGACACCCGCCTCCTGCGCGTCACCATCCAACCGGTAACGGTACACGCGCAAGACGCGATCATTACTTAAATTACTCTTTAAAAAAAACTTACTGAAATGGCGTCTTCACTGTATCTGGACATAAGCTGAGCTCAAACAGACATCTATCAAAATTGACAAGGACTTATCGATACATGTAATATGTAATATATACATATATAGGCTATGTATTTATTTGTACGTCGAAAAATCATCAAGATATCGTCACGTCAGCATCGAGTAACATCTTATTTTTCAACGTGACATCAAAAACTACCTGACGATTTGAACATTGTTTTATCAGTTTAAGAACACGGATCACATTTATGTCATCTGGGTGAGGCGAAATAGAAGACATAATTGTGCCAACTTGGTGATTATAGCTTAAAGTTAAATGAAAATTCTGCAATTGAACACTTTTATAAAAAGAGTCTAAGATTCAACTGTAAATACCAATACTTGGTTTATACCAGTTAATTGTGGATCGGTTCTGATAGTATATTTTATGTTTTAGTCTACGATATATTGTATGTATAAAAACGTTCCATAAGCTAAGCATAAAATTAAAGATCTATAAGTCTCTGCCGATACTAATTGTATACAATGTACAGACACAATACAAAAACACCAAAAGGCCCATTTAATGCCCTTTTATTAGGTATTTTGAGCTTATTAAATTTAATGAGTCGTTTTGGATATTAAAAAATCATGTTTTCAGCCGGAGGCCTTGAGCCGAACAACAACACCTTTCCTAATTTCCTCGGTAAAAATGACGGTTTGAAAGAAGCAATTTTGACACAGGCAAACGGAAGCCCGTTTTCAAACTGCTTTCATGCTGATATTATTTCAAAGTACGTATCCTCGTGGAAATTGCTTTGAAGAATACTCATTTCCTTCCAAACTCAAAGTTGGCAGTAAGCGGAAATCATAGCGATGCTAGAAGGGGTAACGAGTATTTATGTAAAATGCTTGTCAAACGCAAGTATTTATAGGGGTGAATCCGCGAAACCCGAAAGTATTCAATGCCTTCTTACATCCCGGTCCTGGATAATTGGCGGGTAATTAAGGCGGAAATTTGACGAAGCCAATTGTTGTGACATTGTCAAGGATGAATTAACATTTTTCGATTAATATCGACTGAGACTGAAGAACTTTAATCATTCGAGGGTGACTCCAAATTCCATTAGGAACAATATAGACTGTCTTTAAAGAGCGAATTTCAAACAAGGAAGTATCATAATCTGCTTTATTTGCTTTGATTATTTGTATTAAATTAAGGATTTTCATTGTGCGAAAAATAGCTTTATTAATGCGTCCTTGAAATGTGTACTCTTGAACCCGGGTGAAGAAATTAGCTACATGAATAATCATGACATGTTTTCTGCGGCGAAAAATAAGCTCAGACAGTAAAGTAAGATATAGTGGAGAAAATGTGTTATTTTACTTTGCGTAATTTTCTCATGGACGTCACCTTGGCAACCTGTGCGAGCTGTCTATATTTCACATCTTCAAAGCAGAAACACCATGAAAAGTGACAGGCGTGAAATGAAATGAAGGTGTATAGTCTTAACCTTATATAACAAGCCCCTGCATTGATCTAATCCAATAAATTTGGTACACCCTTCTGATTTTCCGTCGATCGTCTCATTTGTTATTCTTTAATGCCAGACTTGACAGCGAGGCTTGTAGGGAATTTAAGGATATTCAAGCACATATGATAAATACCATAGAATTTAATGCCGATGACAAATTTGTAAATTTGGCACAAACTATCAAATGGCGTAGTATTTATTCAACCGCAATCTTCCGCGGAACAGAGCCAATGTCAAACAGGATGTCGCCTTTTAACAAAGACCCAAATTATTCTGGTAGAAAAACCACATCCGTTTTCAGAACTATCAGATGTTTTTTGGCAAATTAGTCATGAAATTACCTTGAAATAGAAAATGTTCAGAGTTAAAATTTGAGACATTGATTTGCAAATAAGTCTTCGCAATAATTCGCAATTTTTATCTGCTGCATTTATCTAACAGCATTTGAATTTTGCTTCAGTCAGAATCAACACGTTTTATATAACAAGGTTTGAGGGAAACAAATATACATAATTTTAAAGTATTATTGATATTGGACAATGCACCAGAACATCGACTCGATTGAAAACATCCTAATGTTGAAATATTATTTTCACCGCCAATCATTACGTCTATACATCAACCCTTAGATTCAATATTTAAAATATATTATATTCGTCTAACATTTGAAAAAATATTAGGATACATCGATCAAAATGAAAATTTAACACTTTCATGTGCCTGGGGAAAAAATCTATTCGAAATTTTGTCGATATTGTTTTTGCATCCGTTAAAGAAATAAAACAATCCACTCTTACTGAAAAAAGCTGTGACTAGAAGTAGTCTCTAGAGAAAATGTTTAACCATCAAAAGAAGATGAATACCAAAGGACAATAAACATTTGTCGTGATATTAGTGGAGAAGGTTTTGATGACATGGATATTCATGATATCCAAGAAATATTGGAGGATCATATATAACACAAGAGGTTTAAAATTCAACAAAGAATTACAATAGTAAAGATTTATTTGCTAAAAGCAGACAAACCCCAGAGTTCTTTGATGATAGAAACCCACAACAGATCTCGATCTCTCGTAAAAAAACACATAATATTTATACTTATTAAAAAAGTGCGTGACCACATATGATCCTACGATATTGATGTGTCGATAATTTACGTTTTTTTAATATTTGTAATTGATTTTGACGTCATTGAGAGTCAAATCTTTCTTTTATAATAATGAAACCTTCGACCATATTTGCATTTAATTTTGCAAAATTTATTCATAACTAAATATCGAATGAGATGACTGTACTTGATTCTGGATAGTGAGCATAAAAATATGTAGTTCAGTTGTCACACTGAGCATGTTGTATGTTTCTTACCTTTAAATGCATGTGTATAAACTTTAGAAACTGATATAATTAAAATAGATTAATGTAAAGTGATTGAATTTGTTTTTGATGCACTTGCATTTTGAACTAATTTCATCCCTTATTCAGTCGGCACCCCGACGATACAAGCACACATCCTTCAAGATCATTATGAGATTAGACACTCATTTTGGGGTAACAGTTAGGGTTTAAGTCAGTGTTCCAATTTCGCATACAATTAACAAAAAACAATTTGAAATAAACTAAATTAAAATATACACATTTAAGGAGCCAAGATCATTTGAAGAATTTAAAGTTCACCAAACACTAATGCATGTTTATAACAATTGTCCATAGTCGAAAAGCATATTCGTCTAAAAACAGTGCGTTTAGGCTTTTCTTACCTTTATCTTTTCAACATATACAATGTGCAGATTAACTGATCTTCTAGAAGCATTAATTTTAAATGGTTGAAGATATATTAATATTTCATGTAAGATAAATGAATCAGCAACTTTTAATGTGCGTGAATATTTTTTCTGAAGTGATTCTAACTTCGCGGAATACAAAAGAGCTACTGATTATATTGAAAAAACTGAAGAAAATGTTGCCAATGCTAAAATCATTCCTGAAGAATATCGAAATATTTTCGACACTCTGATTAATCATAAAAAAATAAAAGCTCTGAATCGAAGAAAATAGAGTATTCACAAAGGGACTATAAGCAATTGTCGACCCATAACAGAAGAAGAAAAGAAAGGAATTTTGAAAGAAAAACACGAGAAAAAGAAAGATTCACAGAGAGTAAAAAATCTTAGCAAAAAGCAAATTAGCTCGAAGAAATGCACAACGCAGAAGTCGTCTCCAATATATCTGCAGAAGCTCGCGAAAAGTGAGAGCTTTGCGATGAGAATCTGCGAAGAAGAAAACTGCAGCAGTGCGCGAAAGACACAACGCATTTCGAAGAGTAGCGTCGCTTTCCCAGGAACAATAAGAATACTTTAAAGAAATAAGGAATTCCAGAAATGCGCGAAAGAAAGAATAACTGGCGGAAGACTAAACAAATTGATATTTTTTTATAGACGATCCAAATATAAAATGATCCACAAAGTTACCAACCTATTTAATGACTGTTTTAAAATATTTTGGACATGATCTGTTTTTATTACAGAGGTACTGTATCAGAAAATATGAGAGGTTCCCTTTGCTTCTGAACATTTTTTTTTTCATCTACTTGGGATTTATTTGATGAAATTTGTCTTCCTTAATTCGAATTGATTTATTGTATTCGATTCTCTTATTCAAGACTATCACAAATGTAGTTGAATTCAAATCGGAATGCTGTTTCAATTTTTTTCCTTGTTTGTTTGGAATCATCTTGTTGAGGGATAAATCCCTGATCTAACTGTTGGAAGTCTTTGAGATGCTTGTAGATTATATATTATTTTTTTAGGTGTTCAAAAATTATATATTCCGATATAAAAATCGTTACCGATTCCTCATGTGATCCATATAAAAGCCAACAATGCACGACGTATGTGCATAAAAATAAACTTCTCTATGGCACTTCAGAATTTTATTAACAAATGAAGGTTGTACGGGTGCAATAAAAGTTTTTTTTTATCACAGTGTAATGCGGCCGTAAGAGCTTCGGAATCGACCATAATTTTTTCTCGATAAAACTTTTACCGCCCATGTTTATTATTCGACGTTTCACTATAAATACCGAAGTTGTTCTGCGGAATATGTCGAACTTTTCTGTAGAATTGTAAATGGAGGTATTTTCTCGATTACTTTGTTTCGAAATTGCCGTTACAAATTAGCTGTGCTCAGACGATATTTGCTGAAAAAAAAAATGCGGGGCGGCATAAAAGTTATTTAACATGAAGAAAATGAGCAGAATGAGCTTTTGTTTCGACAAATGTTGAAGCTAACGAACCTTAAGTTGAATTAGTGTCTATTAAAATATTTTATCATTATTTCGACTGTCATTTAGGCTAATGGAATTAAGCAAAAGAGCTTTTTTGATAACCGAAAATTGATACAAATGAATTGTATTACGCCGCTATATACTAAAATAATTAAGGTTGAATTTATTCATTTGCATATTTAAAATTAAGGCTGTGTCTTAATGCCGTAATGAATTCTAGTAGAGCAAATTGAATCATTTGCGCTGAAAAGGACGCCTGCAAATAGCAATTGGAAATTAACATTCGAAAGTCCTGTTTATATTTAAAGGATGAATTATTATAATTGGGATGTAATTTTAAATTACTTTCATGAATGGATCGGGCCGTACATGTAAGATTCTAGATAAAAAGTTTGTATTACACATTCAAGTTGCCTTCCCAACTGGGAGCAATAGATTCAAATGTACTAAGCTGCTTTTCTAATCTGTACCGATGTAATAGTTTTGGGTATTAAAGTTTGGCCACGGTGTAATTTGATTACGTTCTCGGAGGTCGCAAAACGTTACGGACGCAAAAAATGCAAATTTATTAGAATTTCGTCTGGAGTTACAGTCACGTTCATAGTTAATTTGTTATGACTCAACCCTGATATCACCTTCACCTGGTGTAGTTCTTGAGACTTCAATATCGGCTTACTTAAATCCTTTAAACATTAATTAATCACATTTAAATTATGCTAAATTAATCATTCTTGGTTTAAAACCATCAATAAGCTTAATTTATTTTCTATTAAAAATATGGTGTGATAATATTCTAGATCATTTTTTAAAGATAACTGCTAAAATCCAGATATATATAAATTTGGAGATCGGAAACATTAATATTTCCCATCGATCATCTTGATGTAAGTTTTGCTTTTTTCATGATTCTAAAAAATTAGATAAGAGGATTAATAGAATTAGACACGGTATTATAAATCATAGATCCTTTTAAAAAATATTAAAAATTCGTAAATCAACGATTTGTGGAACGCGATAGAAATCCCACATGAAAATCTTTAGTCTCAAATGACATTTTCAATGAATATCATCTACGCCTAAAAGAAGATCGAGATTTCTACAGTCGTTCTTATTTGTAAATTCTTAGAATAGCGATCTTAACTAGAAGGTAGTAAAAGCGTTGATATCGTTTCAACAGAGCGTCGGTTATCATCAGTTTAGATTTGGCCTTCCTAGAATATGTTGAAAGTTAAAAGTCAAAATATAATCTTATTCGAAAGGATAATAGGATACCTCAGACTGAATTAGCAAACCACGTAACAGATCCTTCCACGAAAATCAACACATCAACAGTTAATAAAGTTTTAGTTAAGATGCAAGTGCCGGAAAAAATAACTAAAACGCTTGAAACAAAACCTGAAGCGCATTTTTCTCCATTGCACCCCCGAACTTCAGAAATTAATTCTTTCAATATATATAAGATTTGTCGAAAGATGAATTACTGAAGAGATGTTTAGGTGGTCATACACAGAATGCAAACGAAAGTTTCAACTCGACGTTTGGCGATTGGTTCCAAAGCAACTACATTCTAGCCTAAAAGTAATCGAGGTTGCAGCATCTTTGGTTTTTGCCTTATTCAATGAAGAGAATTTAGCACTTGTAATGATTATGAATGAGCTGAAAGTAGTTGTTGGCTCGCAGAGCTTTAATTATGTACGAAAAATAGATGAGCAGCGCATCAACCAAGGAAGCTTTAAAAGCTCCAAAAGAAGAAATGCAAGCTAAAAGTTCTGCGTAAAAAGAAAAAGGAAGGGTTATTATATGGTTTTGGGATTGCTGATTAACCGCTGGGTAGTTTATATAATTTTTTACCGCCTTAAAATTCTTATTTTCGTTAATTTTATTTTCAAACGCGTTTTTCTCCAAACATTTTTTTCAAATGGCGGGAACTCTAACTCAAAAAGCCTTTGATCAATCATTAAAAATATTTGTATAGAAGTTTTATACTTAATAACAATCGATATGAACCTAATTTAGAGATAATATTATTATTTAAAGTGTATTTTTTATTGCAAGAAAGATGCAAAAGAATGGTGAAAAATCGTACCATTTTGATTAAAACGCTCCTAAAAGGTATAATTTTAATTTTTTTAATTAAAACTGGCTTCATATTCTTAAAAAATATATTATTAATGAAATTAAAATATTGTATTGATTTTGAATATAAATTGTGACTTTCATAATTCCCGCCAGCAGCAAACTCTGATGGCGACCTTCCATTGGCATCAGCTTATAACTCGAGTAGTTCTGGCGAAAATGACAAAAAAAATTCAGACGTACTTCAAAATATTCTATGTTTAAACAAATTCTAATAATTCTTTTTCTATTAAAAAAATTCGAAAACACTAAAAAATCTGCCCCCTAAACCAGTCTCCTCCCATTAACTTATCTACATTATTTATAGATTTTCTAAGAAATTAATATTCAAAATATAATTAAGGATTAAATATAATATAATGTCAACGTTACAGAGCTAAATGTGACTTTATTTCATCTTTGAATTAATGGGGTAAAACCATTTTGGAAGAATTAATTAATTGCATATTTTCTCGGTTAGAAATTAATTATGACATTAATCAATATTAATGAAGTCATGTTATTCGAAGAGTTTTAATAGCTATTAGAACCTTAATTTCTAAACGTTGTGAATTCTGTGCGAATAAAGATAAGGCAAAAAAATCATATATCTCGACAAAGAAAGTACTTTACATTTTATCTACTCGCATTCAGAGCTCGACATCTAGGACAACAAAAATATAGGAAAGTGAAAAGCTTTTACATGACGCAGATGCAATTTACGATAATACAAAAAGGGTAGAGTTTGAAAAGCGTAAACAATTTTCATGTTAAATGATAAGAATTTTAATTAAAGCCCGAATATTACTATCCGGTATGTTGTGTAAATTAGAGCGTGAAAATATTGTTCTTTGTCTTGTGCGAATATTGCAGCGTCCCTGTTGTTTCCTTCTATTCCTTCTAAAATCTTCTCGCCCTCAGTCGGTCACGTAGACGAAACCCGTGCACAAGAAATTGAGTCATTCTCTTTAATGCTTAATCTTCCGTTGTATTAAATAACCTTCCCGGGTTTTCCTCGGTTTTCCGCACGTCCTGTTGCTGGGAAAGGCGCGTGCCCAACCATACAATCACTTCACAATTAAATCACCACATTTGCGTCATACATCCTTCCCTCCTCATAACCCCAAGACTTGCCCTAATTCTGTAAATATGCTTCAAATAATTATTTAATTAGTCATACATATCTATCTAAAATTAATTATAGATCGTTGCTTGGTACCGGCAGTGAGAGAGCGCTCTTAAAATCTGCAAAATTGCTATACGTTATATAAAAGTAAACAGTTCCACTGTAAATCTATACATAGAAAAATATAGCTAACTATTAGATAACTAAAGTATTATACACATAATTAATAATATTATATTTGTACTGACCAATATTTATCTTAAAAATCAGTTTACGCCTACTTTCTAGATTTAAATTTGAAAGAATTTTGCTTATAAGTTTAAGTTAATCAATTTATCAGTCCAAAAGTTCATGCGCATTTTTAAATTTAGACATCATCATCATAATGCAACCACGCACAGTCTACTGTAGAATCAACATAAGGCTTCGTCGATATCCAATCAATGGAAAAGGCCAAATCCATATAATATATATCATACAATTACCTCTTTCTATGCTTGATAGTTGAGGGTTTCTTGAGTATAAAGAGCTTAGTTCTTCCTTTCTTTAAAAAGGCTATGATAAAGAACTACGTATCGCTCAACAAGTATATGTCAAAATTGCTCCTAAGCTGGCAATGCTGT
Source organism: Stenopsyche tienmushanensis (assembly GCA_008973525.1). Lineage (NCBI taxonomy): Eukaryota > Metazoa > Arthropoda > Insecta > Trichoptera > Stenopsychidae > Stenopsyche > Stenopsyche tienmushanensis. The sequence continues at coordinate 649,311 of WACJ01000151.1, forward strand.
ATTCATGATATTACAAATCTTCTCTTTTTGAATATTCAGTTCAACAGTATATTATTTTTATTATTTTATTAGTCAACATTTCAACTAGATATTAAGTGTTAGTCATATTCTCGTTGTATTTCGTTAAAAATTATTATTATGTTATTCTACGTAAGAATCATCACATGTTGAAAAAAACATATCCGTGTTACGCATAAAACTTTAAAATGTCTAGAGATCGTTCACTATATCATATAATATGCATGTGATCTAGTAAATAAGAAATAATTATAGAAATTTTAGTAATAGAAGATCTAGAACGACATTGAACCGTTTATAGTTGACATGTGTGCAGCGGCAGCCAGAAATTCTATCAAACTATTTGTTTGGTTCACCGAATAGGATTAATGATTTTATATGCTTTTACTGAAAGTTGAATGTGTTTTATGTTATTTTTGGCAATTAAACTATTTTTTATTGCATAGATCTCTTATATATTTTTCCATTTAAAAACTTTCTCGTATTGTTTTTGATGTGTTCCATCTGGTTGTATAATATACAATTATAGCTCTTTACTTTAGTCTTCTTGCAAGTATTATGCATCTATAGAATATTATAATTTCAAGACATTCTATCATAGCTTCATTTGATGTTTCAGCAGCTTTTGCGAGCAGAAAATTTAATAATTATGGCATTTTTGATGTTGATATAAATTTAACTAAACTTATATTACCATTATAGTATTACCATCTGTAATAGATGAAAAATTCAAGCTTGATAAATATTTATAATAGTTTGAAGTCTTTGAAGATTTTTCTTCATACAGAAGTTGAGTTTTGAATTAAGGTATGGATATGTTTTATATTTTTAAACTCTATATTTTCATTTTCTTTATGTGCTTTTGTTTATTGTTTTGTATTTGTTAACTTCTATGTATATTTCTAAGTATCTAAACAAATAAAAAAATATATTTCATTGATTTTTTTATAAGTTCTGAGCATCGTTAAAAAAAAAATATGAACTCACGCCAGGTGGGCGGGACGTATATATACGTCCTAACGAAAATGCGCCCTCACTGTGTGTTGCTTTATTGAAAAGGAACCCGCTTAACAGGTTAATGAAATCAGTTTTCACCAGATCACATTATGGACATTAAAAATATGTATTCTTCATTTAATTAATTTTACCGCTAGATGGCACGTCAAATTTCTTTCTCGTTATTTATCTATATTAGCACACGTTATTCGGCAATGGTGAATTTCATTAAGAAAAAAAATAATATTATTTTCTATAACAACGATTGAATATTAATTATATTTTGAGGCCACATGTTTAGATAATTAATACCATGTTTTCGCTATTTCACGACATGAGATCATGCGGCTCACCACATTTGTTGTTCATTTTAATGCCATTTTGATATCTTCCCCGTAAACTTTCTTTGATTACATCCACTCCAACTTGGAGAACTCTTTGTGGATAACTTTTGATTAGTTCAGACTACACTGTCATACATTCAACCCGTCTTCACAATGTTTAGGTTCCGGCTGAAATTCTTCCTTAACTAGAGACATTTCGCATGCAGCGCGCTTTGTCAGACTATTTATTTATGAATACTTCTTCAGATTAAACCTAATTTGTAATTAATTGTCGTCATGGCGAGAATAGGAAGTATTATATCAAAATTTAAATTTTGTCATGAAAATAACGAAAAATTCCGAATGCTTATAAATGATTTCCTATACAAATGGTATTATTTTGCCCCCCTCCCGAAAATCCAATTTTATTATTTTTAAAAAGTTTGTTATTTTTTGATTAATACTATCATAAACATAAGTTTCAAATTTCAAAATGCTACGTTTTTAAGTATTTGTTTAGCAGCCATCAATTTGTAAACATGGAAAAAATGGTTTTCGTTAAGTGACACAATACTTTTTTTTGAAAGGTCTCAATCCAACTAATATCAAACCTGAGCTAGATTCTACTCTCGGGGAGTCTGCTCCTTCTTTTACAGTAACAGTAAGATGTTGGGTGGCAGAGTTTAAACGAGGCCAAACGAGTTACCAAGACGAACAGCTCACTAGTCTACCAAATGAGGTAATAACCCTAGAAATGAGCGTTTAGCAATAATTCACAGCAATAAAACCCCAATATTTTTCATCAATTTAGAATGAAGCATGGGTCCATCACTTCACATCTGAGATAAAGGAACATGGGGACCCTCCACTGACCCGAACTGTTTTTTGGTCCTGCTATTTGAGAACATACTAACCCGCTCAACAAAAGTATATAGCAAGGTGCAAAGCCTGAAATTAATATCTGTGTCCGCAAGGACACGCTAATTTTCAACTTTGAGTGGCAATTTTCGCTATGAACGCGAGATATAAATTAGCTAGATTTTGTGACTTAAAACTAAAAAAAAAACTAAATAAAATAGCAGGTCTAGGAGGTCTAGACTCGTTCGCGGCCTCATTTGGCGCAAGCCACCTATATAAGCTATCTATGATTTTACAGATCATAAAAGGTCCAGATATGCGTTTATCCCCGTAAATGCCGCAAAAAGCCCTAAAATAGGACGGAATTGCCACAAAATCTGTAGTGTTCAACCAGTCCACTTTTCGGACCACTGATATGACGAATGAGCAGCCTCGCGGTCGAACACCATGCCCGAAGATGTCTACAGAACGATTACGAACTCTCATTACAAAACGAAGTTATCCGAAGAACACTGATCGGATGGGTTGTTTAAATTTTACAATCGGTCGAAAATATTGTTGACGAAGAAAATAGAGATTAGACAACTTAGTATATATTATAAAAACAGACAGAGTCAATCAGTGTTGATTTATGTAAAGTGGATGGGTCAAGTAAAATAAAAACCATTTGCAATTCTCAACTGGGTAGGTATTTGGCGTATTGCGCCCCAAGCCCAGTTGCGCCCGTGGCAGGCGCCTGCTTTGCCACTCTTCTTTTTTGAACTATATTATCTTCTTAATTTTAAGATTAACAAAATACATGTACCACTTAAGCGCCAACGACTCACCGGTGAGTCGCTATGGTTTTTTACAGTAAAAGGAATATTTATCAATATTTAAAAAAATCTAGAGATGAATTGATGAATTCAAAAATTTCTTCTTTTTACTTAATTTATAATGGTTCTAAATTCGCTGGCAGTAAAATGTTTTAAAATGTTGTAAGAAATTCTCATTTGGGTATCAGTTTTTTTATCCGCCAAAGCAGAAATAAAATGCTTAAAAACCTAGATTGCCTTAATGCGCGTTATATTCTTAAACACAGACAGACATTGGATAAAGCTGAGAAGAAGCAAGCTTTAAAGCTCACCACAGGAACATATGAAATTTAAGGGCGATTTTTTCCCGCTGTAATTTATTTTTTTATGGCCTCACACGACACGGGTTTGAGGAGGCCAAACCTAAAGGTGAGTATTAAAATTTCGGACACGCTTTTTTTATTTACCCCGGTAATATTTTGCGTGAGCATTTTGTGAAAATGGATGTTTGAATATTGTATCAGGAATAATTTCAGCCCTCGTGCGTATATATCATCACGCCGTATCGTGCTTTTAAGCTCGCGAATTCGGGATCGGGAGATTTTCCAAATGAAGCATAAATCGCCCCCGACTGATAAAACTGACAGACAGACTTTTATCTGTTATTTTTAATAAATAAATATTTCATGCGAATTTATTAGGGGGATTAGCGGAAACGTGTCGATTTTTCAGCGGTGCAATAACGGAGGTGCGAAAGCGCACCGGGACATAAATAAATAACTACCGCCTCTTTCACAGTGGGAAACCAAAAATTGGTACTGTCATAAATCCGAATTATGTCAGTGAGATTTGGCGTTTACATGTTTGGTCTTATCTTAAGGAGACCCTTTTTCATCCCTCGTTATTTTTTAATATGTCTACATACACGATGGCATGGGGCTTGTATATACTATGACTTATAGAAGCCATATATTATCAGGGAAATGCGGATGATAACCGCGTTTTATCTTATTTTTCATGAAAATATACTGAATTAAAATATATATACATACGCAAAATTTCCTACCCTATCCCATACACGACATAGGACAATGTATGTGTTCGGCGCAATTGCCGTGAACGGCCAATGAACTTCGCTAAATAATCCTATGGTTTACAGCGAAGTCTAAATATTCATTTTATTTTTTTCCTCAAACAACTAGATATTTAACTCTATTAGCTCTGTGGTATTTGCACATCAGTTGCCAATTTTTAAATAAAAAGCTGAATAATCCTTCCATATGCAAGGAAATAAATTGTGATTATACATGCTTTTAGATGAACAATATATGACGTTAATTTAAATTTAATTTTTGACGTGGAACTTGTATAGGCGCAGTACACATCATAAAATAATCACTAGACTAATAGCGTGCCTATTTTATTATGTATTACACAAAAAAGCTTAATCTTTTAACTAATACTTTCCATCAATTGACAGCTAAGAATTTATATCGCGTGGTTGTCTCATGAATTTTTGATTTTTAATGAACTTGATTTTTTTATGCGATTATACATATATTTTATAAAGCTGTTTCAAAGTTATGCGGTTTTTAAAATCTATGGAACGCATCTACACTTTTTCGGTCTTTATGTCTTAGTCTAAGTTTTTTTGTGCGATTTTCCGCGGATCTACCGCACAAAAAAGGTTTAAGTGTGTTATTTTCTAAAATATTATTTTCATATTGAGCGCCATAATACAACCCCATGGTTAAACAATTATATTTCGTTATTTCGGCTAAGCGTAACATCAGTCAATCGGATTTTAAAGGCACAATCATAGACGTTTTATTTTCAAGATTTTTCAGATTTTATCTCTAAAATTATGAAGTAGTCCAATATGCCTTCCTATATCGAACGCCTTATCTATGTCTAATGAAAATGTTTAGAAATATTGCATTTATATTTTCTCACAGTGATAAAACAAAACTAGTTATTTTAATAGTTTTTATCGGCTATTTTAAGTTATGTTACGCAAAATTTCTGGTTATGAGGTCATTCTTGAAATTTTAAGCAGATGCAAAAAAATATATAATCCAATTTTAATGTTAAATTGAGAAGCAGTCATGGCTGAAAGTCGTCGATTTTGTGGCCTTTTCTGAATTCATCACGCGCTCGTTCTTTATAAGATTTTTTTAATGCCGCGATGCGGAGTTTGGGAGCACCTGCAGGAGGTTGAGTTTCAGAGGCTGTAGTTGGAATCATTCCGGTCACGTTTGCGTAACATAACTTTTACCCGTGTACGTCTCGCAGATATGACGCAGCCCCCCGTGGTCATCGTGGACAAATCTGGGTTAGCAGACCTATTTGCTGGGGGTCGAAACGGTTGCTGTTGTGGGACCTTTATACGGCCTGGTCGGAATTCCCGTCGGTACCGATACCTAGCCGAGAACCACTTTTAAAATTCAGCGTAAATAACGCCTGTCAATAGGGACGTGACTGGAGCCTATTGTGCATATTATGAAAGGTACGTCCATATACAATCCCCATATGTACGCATTTACCTTGCTTTTCAATAAAATACATTTATTTATTGACAAAAAGCAGACAAAAATTTGTCTGCAAAAAATAAAGTCATCCCTCGATTTACGCGGTTCCGTGTCGCTTTGAATGATTCAAAATTATCATATCATATTAAAATACAATCATAAAGCATGAAAGTGATATAGTAAGCATTAAACTATTGAGAAAAGATAATAGACAAAAATAGTTTTGTTTTATGATATAAAAATAAGAATATTCAATCAAACTAATATTATAAAATAAACGTAATTTTGATTGAGCTATTTTAAATAAAATATTAAATAAAACAGTGATATAAATATGTGAAGTTCCCATGCGGGGCCCCGCTCTCACTCGTTCGTCGGGATGGCAGCGCTCGCTCGTGGGTCCGTTCTACTTTCGGACCGTTATGTAGCCGGATGATGATGGGTGTGGACGGACGTCGAACAAAAATACTCTCTTCTTACACAACCTCTTTATTAAACAGGAAAGAGAAATATGGCTACGAGAAGGACGTCTTCCCGCAGCCAAGGCTAACTGATGGCTCCTCACGACTCCCGCCTTCTGCGCGGTGCGATTGTAAAAGGATTACTAAGGCTACAATTAATTAAGAATTTATTGGGATAGGAGATCCATTTTTGGCAATTTACATTTGTAAATATTTGGTCAATTTGTTTGAAGTTGTTGCAATCAATGATGGAAATGAAAGATCTGTTGATATGATTATTGATGAAGGTACCTCATATTTTTTACGCATAGTGCTATTACAATTAAAAGTGTTATTTAGTAATTATACACTGTAAAATGTTAATTGAAAGCAAATTAAAAATGCAACTTTATTTGTAAGTCAGATAAAGTATTCGTCTTCTTCCGAAGGTTTCATACTCATTATTGGATGAAGATGATATCCATATCTTTCTAAGGGTGAAAAATTTTCATGTGATCGTTTTCCCATTTCCTTCCACATTAGCTTATGTTAGGATAAAATTGTTTGAACGTGACTATATCATGATTGAGACGATCGACCTAAAATATATATATTTTTTGATCTCTCAAACTTGTTATAAGATTCAATCTCTATATTATAAGTATCTAAGAATAAACCCATTTGTACTAAAACTTTGTATGATATTCTTACAAAATAGCAAAGTGAGTAATTATGGTGCAATGCTCATTTTCTGCGGTGTGAATTGGATTTGAAAAGTTTCATTTTATGAGATTTTCTATGAGCAAAACTGAAATTGAAAACGTATACTATAGAAAATGATACATAATACTCCTTTAGATTTTTTTCATTGCCTTAATGAAGAAGATGCTAAAAAACTAGAGGATTTAGTATATGAAAGTCACTTGGTTCCTCATTAGAAACCCTAGAGGACTGGCTGAAGTTTTATATACTTCAAATGTAAAAGACCAATATATCTATGAAAATCGTTTATATGTCGTAGTATTTTATTAGATATTTTAAGTACTAATATATTTTTTGATTTTTGGGAAAAATCACTTTATGGCGCATTTCAGACAAGGACAAAAGTCTTAATAAGAAATTTACTCCATCAAAGCAATGTTTCGTTTCAAGCTTAAAAGCGCTTTATTTTGCATAGAAAAAATAATAGCGCGTACAGTTTTCAAGTCTTTGATCGCATTTTACTATAGAATTTTAATTAAAATCTTTCTGAGAAATAATGGGGGTAAATTTTATACTCCGTGAAAACTTTTTTCATAATTTAATGTCCGTGGAGGGTTGTGCAACAAAATTACACAATACATAGGTACGCGACTCTAAAATAGCAATTTTTTCTTTAATTTAAGTTTCGTAACATAATTATTACACCTTTGACATTTACACAAAGTGTCTTAAAAGTTTTCAGTTACGCAGCCAGCTTTTTTCTATGTAGGTATTTTTTACAGTCTCCGATACTAATTGTATTAAGAAAGAAATGTTGGGACGAGTTTTTTTCTTTCTGGAGAGAAAGTATTTTCAATTTGAGAGGGTCGTAGAATTCGCGTCTTAAAAATTTTCATAATGAACCCTCTAAAATACTTTTTGATACAAACTGAAAAGTATTCAATGTTTTAAGGGCCCGAAAATTTAAATACTGATCATTAAAATTGGAAGAAAGATATAAATTCGTCACAATGACTCTTTGTTTTTCCTGCAAAGAAAAATCTATTGATCATACATATATCGACATTTAATCCATATCCTTTCTTATTTTGATTAAGTTTCTGGGAATAGCTTACACTTTTTATTGTTATTTAAGAAACTTTGTACGACTTCAATTCGACAAAATGGAAATTGAAAAACAAGTCCAAAAGTTTTAGGTAAACTTCTTAAAGCCCTTCTCTTGCTGAATGGATCAACGTCGAAATGTATTATCAAACTCTTTATCAATTTTATATCTAACTTTAATATACTTTCTTCCAGATCTTATATAAGTAAATACATATATATAATGTATGAAATTTAGATGCATAAATTAATATTACTATATGTTTTCCTTATTTACAAGCACCCTTTCTTCCATTAATTAGACCATCATATTAGAAAAGTTTATCGTAGTGTCCAAAAAACAATAAAATATATATAATCTACTTTGTTAAATTTTTCTATTTTTTTAAAAGTTTGAAAGCTTTTTTGATCTGAAAAATGTATATTATAAGGTGATAACTAATAAGATACTTTAAAATAAATCATTCTTCTATCATGCATTTCAAAACACTAGATGAATCAGTTTTGTTAATATAAAAAGGCAAAACTCAAGTTTATTTTTCAAAATCAATAATTGATTTTCTGGATTAAAGTTGCATAAAATCCACCCAAAATATTTTTTAATCGAAATTTATGATTGGGAATAATTGCTGGCATTTGAAGCGCGAAGGAACGAATGGTATGGAAAATAAACATAATAATGATTTATGGCATCTCGTCAATTGACTATTGACATTTATTCCCCTTTAACGTTATGGTTTATTCGTTTAAATTAACCCCATAAACCGTCCATGTTTCGACCCTGTTGGTAGGGTCCCTTTGTGCTTTCGCTTTTCATTAAAAAAATGAAAATAACCATCAATGTCAGAGCGTTGAATGAAAAATTTATCATTTGCAATACGGCAAAGCCTACCTGTCAACGTCCACGTTATTGACTTTTCAGAATTTTCAATTTCACGATGCCCACATCGTTGAATATAAGCGGTAGTGCCGTCCAACGTGATAGGTGAAGGTTTTCGCTCAGCATTGACAGTACACACAAAAAAGGAATCAGCCCGAAAAAATTATGGGAATAAATGCCGATTTGCTGAAAAGCAAAACAAAGCTTTATTGAAAAAGCTTTTCAAGATCAAAGCTGTGTCCGTGCGTAGGATGGCGCCGAAAAACCTCGCATGCCACCAAATGGGAAATATCAAAAAACGATAGTAATATCCAAACAAATCTATAGACGAGATACGACGGATGCTATTTTAGCTTGATTGTTCTTTCGTTTTTGACGGTTTTTTTTTTGGCTTCAGATTTTTTTTCGCAATAGCAAATGGATCTCATAAAGAGTCGCAGAGAAAACTCGCTGGTCTATGGATAATATAATACATACACTGGAGACATTTTTATATAGAAATGCTTTGTACAATAGCGAAGATAGAATGCATTTTGTAGCTCAGCATTTGTTGCGAAAGAAAAGAACCAGATAAAACCCACATATGAATTATTGCAGAGCATTAAGTTTGACACGAATGTACCTTTTAATGTCCTTTGGTACATTAAATGTTATTATAACATCATTGCAACTTAAAGCACCCACTATGTTTACTACCAACGTGGGTCAGATTAAATGGATGTTCAAGTCCGCTGGAAGATTAATCGTTCCTTAAGCTCCATGCAAGTGTAAGGCTTTTGCCTTTAGTCGCAGCCTCTTATCAATGTATCGAGCTTGCCAAGTATTCAATTTCGTTTCATGAATGTATTAATTTTATTTTCCAGAACTAAGATTTGCCAAGAAATGTATAATATCTCATGAACTTATGATTAGTTTCATTAATCCCCAATCGTTATGCTAATATGTACTTGATTCTGATAACATGATTCGCATTTAAATATATAAATATCAGCTTATGGCTGATATACTACAGAAATCTTTTTGCTGCATTGGAAAAGATCGTTTATTTAAATTGTATTCATTATAATTATTATTGTGTTCCATTTCTTCACATGCAAAAATTACAAATACACAAATATTAGAATGGTCTTAGATATTTATATATTTTTTATAATGAGATTCCGTAATGGAAATGAGCATTAACTTTTTTCTATTAATCTTTGTCATCTAACATGAGACTGTCATCTGTTGTTCTCACAATTTTTTTGATGTCAATCACTCATCACCATCATTATAAGGATAAAACTTTACTGTTTATTATTCATTTACACACATTTTATTACTAAATGTAGACATCATCCAGCGATATAAAAATGACCATAATGAAAATAAACATACTAATTAGTGACGTGCGGTGAACTACATCCCTTAATGAAAAGACACCACATATCTATGATGTTAATTAATTTCTATATAAAATTTAATGCATTTCCATTTTTTCGCTTTCAATGCAGTCTTATAGTACTTGATCAGCATCTTTATTATTAAAATTCTAAAACAGAATGTTTATAGAATTTACAATAAATTTGCTTAATTTCACTAATACAGTTGACCCACCTTATCCTAACTACTAGATATACCAGCAATTGTTTTAATGTAAAGTCTCAAATGTAATTGTTTTAATAAAACCTAATGATAGTACCACTAATGCACTATAATTCTGAATAAATGCTTATCAAAAATGAGTTTTGTCAGTACGTTAGTAATGTTGTAGAATTTTATACTTTGGGTATTATTTACAAGTTTTGAACGAATATGTAATTTGAGTGCTTGATTTTTTTACAAATAATAACCAATAAAATTTTTCTAAGCCTTGATCCAAAGCCTTCGATTTGAAATGAGTATATTTTTATTCGAAGCACACCTATGTTGCGGGAAAACGTCAATATCGGAATCACTGTCGGCCCAACAAACCGAGGCCGACCAGGCGAAATGTACAAAACCAGCCCCATCCCGACGAGACAATTCTATTAACAGCTCGACGATACCATCTGATTGGCAAAATGGTCCCATTTTCCAATCTGGGCCCCATATAACATCGCCAATAATGCCCAAAATGACCCCCCCGCCGGGCCGTAACATTAAATTTTATATGTTTTTTCCCACTGCGTTCTGCGGCACATATGGGCGAAGAGCACAACGCCGCTCTTATATGGCCGCGTGGATAAACAGTTTTTTCGCCACTGTCCAGGCATAATTGTCAATACTAAAACTTTATTTCGCCTGGATAAATTGGTTCAGAATGCAAAAGCGATTTTTTCAACGAGACTCTCAATCAAATAAACGAGCGAAATGGGCGAGTTCGTTAAGGGCGCTTATAATTCATATCGATGTATTGCGGGCTGAAAATAGTCATATTCAATATCAGAATAATTGATTTTTCCCCATTTCAATTCGCACTTAAAAGTTGACGATATTACGTCTGTGTAACATTTGAATCGTTGATTGAAATTTTTAAAACATACAAAAAAAAATGTTAGGTTGTAGTTTTATATACATCGGCTGATACAACCTGGAAATATACATTTGATTACGTCTTTATATATCAGAAAATCAATCAAATAGGATTGCATCGTAAAGATGTCTTAAAAAAATATAATCAGATACCGAAGACGATGCATAAAATCTTGTATTGTAGTTAATAAATACCACTTATTTGGACAAAAAGCTTGAACTTGCTAAAATACGTATTTAACAAGCCATCATATTAAAAATAAATTTGGAAAGTAATTTTGCATAATAAATTTTAAAATTTTATGATAATAATATTAATGAAAATGAAACAATAGTTCGCGTTCCAATAAAAATATAGAAGATACTAACTGTATTTTTTTTAGAAACCCTTAGAAACCATGAAAAATGATGAAGATGAAAGTCCATTTAAGGTTGGGACTAGAGAATCCAATCCCGAGCCAAAATTTCGATCCCGGGATTTCGGGATTTCATTAGAAAATCCCGGGATTTTCAATATTTTAAGAAATTACCTTGATGAATTTGATTAAAAATTACTAATAAGTCCATTTGTTCAATATAAAAAATAACTTGAAGGCCAAAGAATTTTATTTATTTAAGAAAAGATAAAAATATAATTCAAAAATAGATAAATAAAACACTAAAAAATTCAAATATTATTTTGAAAATATGCCCGAAGTAACATTAACATTAAACATTAGTGTTTCGTCATTTAATCTGGATCTGATTTTGGAAGTCAGGAACCCGGCTGCTGAAAATATACACTCAGCCTCCACACTCGTTGGAGGTATCGTCATCAGATATTTAAATGCTAGTTAGAGTTGATGATCGCGTGAGCCCTCATTTTCGTATAACACCATCAATGCGACTGCTAAAATTCTTTTCTGCTGAGACACGGACTAAAAATCGCAAAATTCCCGATTTCCCGACAAATTATTTATTTTCGTCGCTGCAGATGAATACTTACATCCTATAATACTTTGATGTAGTTCGTAATTATATTACGGAGGAATACAAAAATTCTGAACCCCGTATCTATTATATTTCATATCGATATTCCCATTATTCGTCGAGGTGTAGTAAATACATCACCGGTGGGGAAAGTAAATATAACAATTTGAAAAACATATATGTACTGTAAATATTTATACATAGATTAGACAGTTATTGCCCCTAGACCTCACCTAAGTTCGCCAATTACTAATTACGCCACTGTTTCCAAGCGTCCCGATTTCGTTTGGAATGTCTCGATTTAGTAGCCTTCATCGTGTTGGTGAGGTGTACAATTTCTGTTAGATAAAAATTCCAATCCCGGGATTTCGGGATTACGTTTTCTAATCCCGGGTTTCTTAAGTACCTAAAACTGTCCGGGATCCCGGGATTGGATTCCCTAGTTGGAACCAATATTTGACCAAGAAATGCTTGTTTGTTTGAAAAATTAAGTCTCAAGAACGATGTAAAATCTTGGGATGGTATTCACAAAAAAATGTTCAAAATGTCTGCGAACTACATAAGTTTAAGAAGCGCTGATGCATAGGTTTATTAATATTCCCATCCGTTGTATCGATTCAAATTTACAGTAAGTATTTTTGATCAAAACAATAAAATACTGAGGTGATTAACAAGTAATACAAGAACACCTATAACAGTGAAGCCTACAGGAACTCAGTTTTCCAGACACACTTTTGAATTACATCACGCAATGAAGCCAAAATATCGGCAGTTTTACAGTCTCTTAATGACTCATTAGATCAATACATTTACGAAATGGGCCGGTTGTGGTCCACGAGCCGGCTGTTGCCCTCCCCTGCACAAAAATAATATATATTTGCTTGGGAGCTTTTGTAGAATTATCATTTCAGGCAAATCTCAAAGCTTTTAAGTAAAATATTACAAATACCCTAAACGTCCCTTCTGATGTAAAAAAAATAAGTACTCGAGGTCGTTTTATCTCTTGCGAATTACAAATATTATTTTATTTTCTAGCGGAAAAAAATGTAGGGCCACCCTCAAAAATGTAAGCCTTCACTTTTTGTGTTTAATGGAAGGCAGTGTTATAAAACAAAAAAACTGCCGGAACAAAACATTAGGTTGTAGCTCTGTTTTTTTGGCGAACAAATGTGATTTTTTCTAAGAATGATAGTTTTTGAAACGACAATTATATTGCAAATTTTATTCGGATGTTTTTAATGATAATATAATTTAGTAAATGTAATATAAATAGCCAATTACGTTGTATTGTACTGAATGTATTTTTTTGGAAATATTTAAATAATTATCCATAATTGAATATTCTTTCTCATTCTTCTGATTTTTCTCAAGGAGTTCTATCCTTCTATCAGATTAGGGCGATATTCATAGAAAACTTTTCTATGGAAATAATTTGTATGTGGTAGTTTTCCATCATCTTCTACATATACATCACTCAATAAGCTCGTAGGATTATTCTTCGCAATTTCTTCGAAAAAAATCCTACGAACTTGTCTAATGGTGCGGTAATTAAGTAATAATATAATTTTTCAAGTTGGAAAAATTAGCAGGTTTGCATATAAAATACTAATTTGTAACAATAATTGCAAATGATATAAAAATAGCAACCATATAAAAGCTTTCCTATATTTTAACTAAACGATTTATTATTTTTCAATATTCGAGAAGAACAATATATAAAGGATTCATCTCGAAAGTCCCTCCTTGTACCAATAAATTTGCATACTATACGTTTTTTTATATAAAATACTGCATACCTGCTTTCGTCAATTCATGCTAGTCATATATAATATTTCAGTTACCATTTGATATAAGAATAGCAAATATGTTTCCAGTAGATGTATCAAAGCAATCTCATCGCAGTCATTGCGAATAAACTATGAATTTCGATATTAAATTATACGTCAGTTCAAATGTTTTCGAATACGACATCATACTCGGATATCTTTGAAGCGTTTTTCTTTAGCTTAATGAGAAAATAGCTCGTCTATGTCACACAAAATCTAATTTTCATTCCTCACAGAGCCATGAAAACATGAATACGTCGATATTTCACTTGCTCTACGGCGCCCAATATTTCAAATCTCCATCGACTCACGAAAAAGAAAAATATATTGTTACTCGGGACGTTCCCGTGTCAAATTGTCACTCCAGTCGATTGTAGCACTTTGACATATTTTATTTAGTTACACGACATACTATGACATAACCGGCTTAGCATCTGTGATGTTCGAAGTTCGATTCCGAGAATTGACAGAAATTGTGCTCGCCGGAGAAGAACTTACACTGATACATTCAGAAGCCTCCGCTATAGGGATGCTGTGAGTTTCTTCAAAGCGAAAAGCCCCATTTACTAAGCTCCTCGGCGAATTTGAGTCCTTTAACCTTTGGGATAGATTCTCCATGACCTACGTTATCATTTCTGTAAAGTTAGGTAACTCTTGAATACACTTCGGGTGACAACCTACTGATAAATTATGCGACACTAAACAACACATGTAATTTGATTTATAACACAATAAGGAAACTAATTTTCTTTTGTGTAAAATATTTTGCGCCATAAAACGAACACAATATGGAAGAAATTGAGTTTTAATCATTTCAGACGAAGATTAAGCTTAAAGAAATGTATGGTCCAGTTTAATAATTCTTAGCTTTTAACACATTATCGACGGAAAGATTAATAATGTATATTTTTTCGACTGGCTATTATATACATGAAATGTGTCATTATATACATTAAATAATTCGTTTTAACAATCTTATATAGGATGACAGTCAACACTTCCAAGTCCAAGTTTTATTGATAGTGTTTGTTAAAAGACTTTTAGAAAAGATATCAAATTTTTCTAAACTTATTTTGCATTGATCTTGAATATATACAGATTTTCATTCATATTGTCCCATTCCTGGTGTGTTTCTCATGATTTTTAATTTAAAGTTGTTCTTTATTTCAAAAGGAAAAAAATGTGTTTTTTCTTTGCACTGAGAATTCTACGGAAACACAAATTACATATTACATTCGTAAAACACATTTAAATATCCATATTTTTGATATAATCAAGATTTTGTTTTTGAAGTTGATTTTGTAGATGTAGTTGGATTATTTTCGATAAATCTCTTATCTTGATCTCCTCGACCTTATCATAGTTTGTGAGGCTGTTAGTAACTTTGTACTCAACATTATGACTATTCGTTTATCGCACCAGGCTAATGTATTAGTAATAACCAGTGTGTTTTTTTCCTAAATGCTATTTCACTCCCAATTACTAATGTGGGTTTTTTTTCAATATTTCGAGTAAAACTTTTTTAATTTTTCATGATTGTACCGTGGTGAGATTTTAAAAGTTTTTTTAGCCAATATCGGATTTGTATAAAATCTATCGGTAAATATATGATATCCTTTGGAATCTATTGCAAATTATTGAAAATGTGCATAACTATTTAGCTAGTGAATAATAACGGAAAATTTTCAGAAAATTAATGAATGGGTGGTTTGTATTAAAATAAGAAATTTATCTATCCTACAATATAACAGTTGCTCCAATCATTCAAAAATATCAGAATAGCTCTAAATAATTGTAAACGAGACTGAAGCTCAAAGGGTTAAAATACACGATACATAGAATATACTCGTCTGCTTCAATATTCGAAGGTGCACTAACGACGTCACTATTATTGACTTATAATCAATTGCAGGAATTCTGGTTTAATATGCAAAATAAATTTAATTTCGATTGAAAATTCGACTAATGTGAAATATGCATTTTTGAAGCTTAAAGTTGCACCCATGAAAAGTATCATCTGAAAATTGGAAGCAGACGAATGTTTTTGATAAGTTCCTGCCTGCAGAGAGTTGACAGCCCTAGTTAAAAAACAGTGCCGAATTAACAGTGTGGTCACTACTTTCCAACCCTTTTTTTACCATACCTGGCATTTTACACTTGATGTGATCCAGACATAATTCCTCAATTTTAAGAGCACCAACAATTTGATGAATGCCACATTAATTGACAATCTATTGTAGAATCTACAGCAAGTCTACAAATACACTTCACATTTTGTAATAACAAAAATCTATTTTTTGTTGGGTATTTATTTCCTTCGTGTGAAATTACAACTTGAATAAAATAATTCGAATCGATCCTGGAAAATTTAAATAATTATGTTAGTGGATGAATCTCACTTCTTAAAGCATCCGTCATGGAATAAAGAATCGGGGACAAAAGTCCTTCTTTGGCAGGTTTATTTCTCAGATGATCGCTGTATGTTTGTCCTGGCTTTGCATTAGCTTCAGGTTAGTTTTGTTTCGAAAATAAAATGGGTGGGAAAAAATGCTCTGTGCTTTGAGCGGATTTCTCGTTACTCTTCGTGTTTCAAGTCCTTTATTTTGCTTTCTTTCTTTATTTGCTTTTGAGGCATTATAATATTTCCACAATTCCAATTGGATGAGTCGTTTCGTCCTTTGTTCGGCCCGGCGCCATTGTTTCGTGATGCTCGATTTAGTTTTCAAGTAGTTACCTCGTTTTGATTTAATTAAAATTCGCTATTTATTCAAATCTCGACATCAAAGAACATAATAAACTAAAGAGCTCGCTTCCTTTAAAGCGTGCTATTTACCAAAAAAGTGGATGCACTCTTTTCATAAATCTGCATATTATATCATCCATTAAATTTATGGAAATAACCACAAAAAAACCCGACTGATAATAAGTAACCTTGAAGTTATTTATTTTAATGCATTAATCGATATTTCACTTGTAGGTAAGTTTTAATAAAAGGATTACCTCCCTAATGAAGGGAGTTTCTCGGATTTAAGTGCTTTAGCTTAGCATGTTAAAATGCTTTTTAGTTGATGGCTTTCTAAATTTTCATTGTAAATACAAAATATTTAGTTTGCATGAAGGAATTTTGCATTGAAAGCTTCATTATTCAACTATATCTAAGCTACACATAATCGCATTATGGTATATTGATAAGCTCAAAACTGGAACAACAACAGATCATGAACTATATTCTTAAGCCAAACACTTCGTAAAATTCATTACAGTAAATGATGCTAAGTGATTTGGAATTTATTTAAAATACACATGCTCATCTGTTTATTTAGTTAGAAAATTGTTTTAGATGACATGATAAGTTCATCATTATTTTGAAACTATAACTTAATTATCGTCGACATATCGTCGTATTTGCGGTGGTGTCTTACTATTGTATTTGCATCGGAAGAGAACTTTTTCTCAAAATAACATAAAACATTATATGAAACTCTTTTTGAATAGATAAGTTTATCTTGATGGAGTAATTTAATGCATTATTTCCACGAAATATAAGTGCCGTCATATGAAGCGTATTAGAAGGATCTCAACTTGTATCATCAACTGGATAGGGAATTAAACGTAGCAAAAATGGTTCATAGGTAATGAATTTGTCAGTGACTCAATGATGATTTTAGCATTAACAAGATTTCACACACATTTACGCGGATGCAAAAAATAAGAGTTTGAGTGACCCGAATGAATAACTATGTGGCTGCAATTTGAATAGAACTATAATAATGATTTAATATAAATAAAATAATAATATATATAATAGTTTATGATGATAATAGTTCATAAATATAATAATACGTGAATGCTGACGTTGTGCTAATTACACGTATCACTTGTTTTGCAGCAGGCAACGCTTCATGGGATTATCATTTAGTTTTGTGAGTTTATTTCATTTCAGCATTCATTTTGTTACAAATTCAAAATGCTCCTTATTAAAATATGATCAAACGATTATTTGTATGGTTTTTAATTTGAATTTTCCAAAAATCGTTCGTATATTTTTTAAAGAATTTTTCATCAAATCAACCAAATTGAAATGAAATTCTTTGATTGGGTATAATCTTTTTCGGGGATTTCCTAGTTGCAATGCATGACAGCATTAAGTATGACTACTTTAAAGAATTGCTTATTCAGTAGTAATTTTGTGTATGATCCTCTATAGCTTTTCAGCGCAAGATATTTAAGGATAATTGATGATTAGGAATGTATATTTGACTTTATTTAGTCTAAACTTATTTCAAAAATAGGACAAATGGTAAAATATTTGATCCAAAGTGCGCTGAAAATTATTGTTTTAGATTTAACCTCAGCTGGTAATTGCTTGTTGATGATTTCTATCGGTCGTCAAACAACCATGAAATTTTAATTAAGTATGTATAATCTAATTGTAATAATATTTTAATAGATGTAACATAGAAAGTTTTAGAAGAATGACCCATATTTAGCATCTTCGACTTTTCAAATAGAATTGGTCATTTTTGTTCACCTTAAAACTAAGGAGCTAGGATTAATTGATTAGGGAATCAGGACTTTTTGCTTAAGAATCAATACTAATGCAGATATACAAATATACAAACTTTACATACTTATGAGTAAAAATAACTAGAAATATGCTAATTTTAAGAATGAGTGATCTATTTGACGATTTACAAAATAATAATTTCTAATGATCTATCTTTCGTAATAATCACTTTCTATCCCATTGGAACTAAAAAAATACGATCCAATTAAATACAATCGAATCAGTTTTGCTGTAAAAACAATAACGAACTTAGTCATCAAACAGAATTAAATCAATTTAAAATATAATTTGGTCCGCTGACGAAAAAATCTGTCCACCCCTGCTCTCGTGGATTGCGATGGTGTTTTTAATGTCGAAATTCCTATTAATTACGCCAAATCAAACACGAAAAATTGAACCATCCTAATTGCAATCAATTCATATGGCCAACAATAAAATTGCACGTTTCAAATTAAAATATCTATCACTGGGGGAAATAAATGTTTGTGAATGAAAAATGAGTAGTGGATATTAAATAAACTGAAAACCGCATTGGATAAAGAGGAAAAAAATAATACTTTCAGTTAATATGCAATTCGAAAAAACCAATTTAATTTAATGGGAACATTTGTTTGTTTGAAATCGAATTCGGTAATAACAGTTTTTCATCCGTTGTTCTGACTATAACACATTGACTGTATTAAAAATCTATGCAAATATTTGACTTTGTTTGTACTAAATGAAAATATTGCATATTAATTACCATGCGGCTATTAAAGTTGATATCTAATTTAGCCAGGTTTAATCTATTTTAGGGGTATTGATGTCAAACACATCACTAAAAAAGCATAGAAGACTTTGTGACTAGCAACTCTTTACGATTTTTCCAGATACAACCCAGTTTTTGAATAAAGATGTTGAAACTTGGAAGGATGACAATTGATGAAGAGCAAAAGCAATTTTTGCTTTTGTTAATAAAAGCTTACAGAAAGAAATATCCTGATTCCAAAAAAGCAATGCTTATATCCTGAATATTTATGATTTTAGTACTAAAATGTTATCCTTATTTGTAAAAAAAACACTGAAATAGTTTTTTAGGGTGGAAAAACAAATGAGATGTTGACTGGTCGAATATTCGACCTAAATAAGGACCACCTTAATCGCCACGTTGCACTTTTGACGACCTTTTTAAAATCTTTCTAGATAGGATGTTCATATGATCCTTCACAATATTCAGTCTGTCTTCTAGAAATAACAAGGGAGGTGAAGTCTGCAACCAGATTGGCACTTGACATATTGAAATTGACTCTTAACACACGTACATGAGGACAGCTGTGGTATTTTACTTTATTTTTGATATATTTAACTTTTTCTTCTGGTATTTTTATCGTAATTTTAAATTCGTAATATATTTGCGCGAAAGTGACAGCTATTAAAAGTTACCATATATTTTGAATAATAGCACTGAGTATAAATGAGTTTAAATGTGATTGGTGACAGTGATTATATGCATGAATTAAAGGTTGAATTGGAAAGATTAGCCATAGTTGATGGAACACGACCAGAAACTGAGGGAAGACTGGCAGCGCAGATGGGATGAGTCCACAAAAGGAAGATGGACCCATCGGCTTATACCGGTCGTAAGCCGGTGGAGGGCCAGAAAATACGGCGAAACTACATACCGCCTAACCCAGGTGCTCACCGGACACGGATGCTTCGGTGCGTACCTGAGGTGGATCGGCAAAGAAGAATCTCCCAAATGCCACCACTGCGAAGCGGTAGCAGATGACGCGGAGCACACCATCATAGGCTGTGAGGCTTGGGCACCCCAGAGAGAACTGCTGAAACAAGCACTCGGGGTGGCCGAGCTAAATATCGACAACATGGTCCACAGCATGATGGAAAGTAAGAAGAACTGGGACCTTTGGCGCGACTATGTAGAAGACATCATGAGCGCCAAAGAAGACAGTGAAAGAGAGAGGCGCAGAGCGCCTCTTCAACAATAGAATAGGGCCATTAAATGGCTAGACTACCTGTCACCCTTGAAGCAATGTGTAAAACAATACCAGGGGGACAGAGAAGGACAAGGGCGGGTTTAGTGGGCAGGCACGACCGAACAATCGTGAATCCTACACTGCCCAGCTTCACTGGGCGTCTTGCGAAGATTTTCTCGCCCACAGAAAAAAAAAAAAAAAAAAAAAAAAAAAAAGCCATAGTTGATGGAATTAAAGATGAGAGACCTTCAAATTCCACCCTCAAATTAGACTCTGATTCAGATGAAGATATTTGGGTTTCTGCAAATGCAAGCATAACCTTCAAGGTTTTTCAGCAGCAACAATGAATCATATACAATAATGATAATTATATTCCAAATATACACATTTTCTGTTGGCCAAAAATCAGTATACAAATTATATGAACATGTACTACAATTATAACAGTTTTTTTTAATAATTTTTTCGAATTGTAAATTGAATTCGAAAATTGTTTTTAAAAAAATATTTTATTTACATTATTTAAAAAAATTCCAAAAATGCGCACGAACTTTTGAACTGACCTGATATGTTCTATGAAATAGAAACATGGGATATTTAATATGTATTTCATTAACTTCATGGCAACTATTTTATATTATGAGCTATTTTTAAGAAAATCACTTTGGAAAATAATACCCAATATATTTTTCTTCATTTAAAATATATAAATCGCGTTAATAATAAAAAAAAATATAGAGCTAAAATGATGGAGATCAATAAATTTAAAAATAATATAGAGCCATCTATGTCATTTATCAAAAAGCATTACAGTATTATCGATTTACATCGATCAGGATTTATGTTGGCCATCTATCGACAAAAAATAAAATTTAAACAACCATTAGTTTCTTGACAAATAATATTTAATTAAATTATATTGTTAAAAATAGCCTTAAAATATCAGAGACATAAAATTCACATTAAAATTATTTTTAAAAGAAAGCATTTTTGAAAAATATTAATAATTTTCCTACGCAGTAGATACAATATTACACAGATTTAGTAAATAATTGAATTGAATCAAATGGCCAAAGACCATTACCAGAATGAATGACAAGGCCGTACAGCGGTTGATGAAGTTCGTCCTCGTAGGCTTGCCAATTAGGCTTATCCTCGAATGATAATAATAAATTAACTAATAGCTAAATATAAATTATAATTCTTATTTCTATACGGCGAGTCGAGTAACCCAAGATTTTCTATAAAAGTATATAATCATATTTCCGAGGAGATGGATATAAAAATAGTTATTAAATCACATAATGTCAAAAAAAATCTGTAATTATACAGAATGTTTTGCACATGGACCGACATTTTTTTTTTGGGAGTTAGGAGAGTCTATGTGCAAAACATTCTATATATATTGTAAGATTAAAGATAATTATCATTTTTTTCTTGTACAATTAGTACCGTGTTATCTTTAAGCTATCACATTTATGAAACTGTTGCCAACCATTTTTACATGGTTTTTCATAGCGAATATATATTTTAAAAATGTCATCGTCATCCACACATCCTGTAGATTTAAATCCATGACAATCGAGTTACTAGTCCTGCCACTTAATCGCGGGGCTACCTAAAGGGCTCTTCAATTTCGATTCATGAGTAGGAGTCACAAACATTCACGTCCTCATGCGTTCGATATTGTATGGTAACATGGCCTCTGAATTTTATTTGTGAACCTTCAAGCACGTCACTCGGGTAAACATATCAAAGGGTGCTTTCGCAGCCATGTTTTTGGGGAGTGTGGGTGGTTTTTAATGAACAGTTTTTCTTGGAATATATATATATTAACATGGAAAGTTTCTGTTGAATACCTGATATCATGAGTCTCATGGAGATAAACTTAATATGCAATGAAATGATCTTCAAAATTTAGCTTTATCCTTTGATTGGTGAGTTAATTTTCGTAGCGCACACGTTTCGAACGTGATTTAATTTTTTCGATTTTTTCTTCTTAAAAAAAAAGGATTTAGAATAATTATTGAAAAGGTAGAAAAATTGAAGCTAAATTGGTATGTACGATATTCAGAAGACGATTTTAATTCACGTAATTCATTTAAGAAATTATTTCTTTCTCGTCAAAAAATCGTTTCAATTGACAAAGTGATCGCATCGAAAAGCTTTCTACGATCAAAGTATAATACAAATCAAAATCGCATTTGCTAATATAAATAAAATAGTTTTAAGTCGACTTAAAGTATGTATTATTTTAAACTGAAAGGAATAGCAATGGGGGAGATGTAGCGTTTGGGTGTTTGAGGAGTCAGGCCTCGGATTCGTTGAATATATTAGAATACTGAAATTTTAATTCACGCTTGTTAATAACGAGACTAGGAAACTCTCTCCGTCCCGTCTGGCCCTGGAAAGAAAATTGTTTCTGAATAAATTATCCCACAGGAAGTGTGCACGTTTAGCAGGATAACTCTCAAATGAGTGAAGTTAACCGCAGGAGATACGAACCAGCGCATATTTGCTTTGATTGTATCTGAAAATATAATATTGTCCCAATATCAGAAATATAATAAATCGTATCATTAAGGATATATTATGCACTCATGCAGCTTTAATGAATTTAAGTATTTAATGGATCATCATATAAAATATTGTGGATTTAACAAGCTCTACGTTTATATGGATGACGTAAATATCGTTACAAAATATGACAGTAGACATCACTTCAATTGACATTGATATTAATATTCTACAAATATTATTTTATACAATTATGCAACATAAATGAAGAGAGCTACATATACATAATTTATATAGAATTATGTATATCTATATGTATATCTCTATAAATTATGTAGCTGTAATAATATTTGAATGGCATTAAAGGTTGAGGTTTCCCAACATTTCAGCGAAATCCCATACGTTCTAATTAAGTTTTAAAATTGCAATAATGAACAGTATTGAACGAAGTGTATTCTTTGAAAGGATGTGATTATTTTCAAACGACCAGAAAGATCTTCAAGCGAATTACTTCATTGTTGTTGAGCTACGAGAGTAGCTTTACCAAGAAATGGTTATCAAATGTGTGGAATACGACTTTGGAATTTACATTCCAAAGTCGATTGGGAAGCCAATATTAATATAAATAATAATGTTTCTTAAAAAGTGTTATTTGGTGGCATTGAAACTCAACTATTCTGTTAAACAACATGCTTAAGCGAGATGCTTTCTCAACACAAAGCGATATTAAATTTGACATGACGATTGGAAAAAAGATTCTTATTTGCAATGGAGATAATTGCTTTGTTAGTCGAATAATTAGCTGATGAAGGCTCGGCTCTTAAATGAAAATTGCGGGAAGTTTTTCCTTTGTCCTCGCGTTAAAATGGTCGGGGAAAGGAAAAAAAGGCCCAACTGGGCTCGTCCGAACTGTGAAAATTTCAAGTTTGAAAGGCGCCAGATGTTGCTAATTTCGCAAAACAGGTCGCAAAAGCTCCGCGGCTAATGTGTGAGGCGGACGTAACTCGCCGGCTACATTAACCCTCCGCCCCGGACAAACAAACTTTGCCAGAATGAAAGAAAATTTAGCGTGGCAACCATTAATCACTTTAGTTAACTGCGAAACTAGTACAGTGCCGCGGTTGCCGAAAGGGCCACCCTAAGTATTCATTGCATTCAACTAACACCAGCTGAGCTTTCGAATTCCGAACGCTGCTGACATTGTTGCTAGAGGGCGGCGCCCTACCGATTTAAAACATCCGCTTATTATTTGCACAGGGGAAAATTCGACGAAAATTCCGCAATTTTTTAATCATGGCTAAACTTTCGGCACTCAAACCGAGGACCTACCGGCCTCCCCTGTTACAATGTTTTCCAATATCCGAGCAAAAAACATTTTCTGTATACCCATAATTAAAAGTTCATAATTTTTCTTCCACTTACAACAAACGATCGATAATAGACATGGCCTATAATTTAAATCACAAGAAAAATTGTTCTTATTATACTTTATTTTTAAGCTTCCCTTATTAAATGTATGAAATTTCCATAGAGGACCCTTCTAGGATAAGAGTTGTTTACGTTGTTTGCTCCATTATCTTCAAAATATGGTTATATCTGTATGACTTTCGGATTGTTCCGAAATTAAATTAAATTAGAAATATAACTTAAATAAAAAAATAAGCCCGCAACTTAACAACGCATAGTATTTTCGATTAAAAAACGGTGGGGAAGTTAATCACGTTTTAGTTACAAATTTAGTTACACACAAACAATGCAGCGCATTAGCTTGATGCCTAAACTCCAAAATATTAGTGCAACCCTAAAATATTCGCGTATTTTGAGTTCTTATGTTTAAGCTCAGTTTGCGTCCGGACACAGTGAAGGAAATATTTTTGTAAGTCTATTTTTGAAGAACTATTGTAAAAACATACAAACATGAAACGCGCCAATCTTTAAAAATTCATAATCACCTCAGTATTTACATTTTCGATCTAGAAAATTAGGATAAAACTAGAACAAGATATACGAATTCTTTTGATTTCTCAAATTTATTGAAATGGCATATTTTTTCTCACAATTTCGATTCGATCCCGAACTTTTATAGTAAATATTCATGAGCCATGCCAATGCTAATACAATTTAATTTACATTAACATCAAAGTAAGATCAATAGGAATGAGTATTTTTTCCCAAATTTTAAAGATAAACGATATGTGCAAAATTTGAATGTCTTAGGTTGGGTGATTATATTTTGTTCAAAACGCAAAAAGTAGAATTTGGACTAATTTGCTTTCATTACCTTGATTACACAAAGTATGAAATTGATTTCTTTTCTGTGATGATGTAGATTATTTTGCTATAACTTTATATAAAATATTTATCAATTCTGAATGCTTTCCTATCAATAATCTTGCATCTCTAAACAAAGTCAAATTTTCTAAAACAAGTAATTTAAATCAATAATTAAGAATACGAAATGTTATCGAATTTCTTATATTTTAATTAATATGATAAAATTCATTTAAAGGAATGTAATAGGCTTGATATTATAAAAATGTGCTTTTAGCAAATGTTTACGCTGGGGTGACCAAAGTAGATAAGGTGAAAATGTTTTTGACGTTCTGAGACTTCTTATAATATTTCTTTTCAGAAATATTAGGGAAGTGGTATTTTTAAAGCACAAATATGCGCGTATATAATATCTAGTTAATATTCGTAAGAAAATGCTTATTTTGTATTAAATATCAAGATTTATGATTAAATGATCCGTCTTTGATATCGTAAATATGTGAAAAAATCTGTATATTGTATCGATGGTATTTTTTTGCATAACTTATATATCTAAGTTATTTTTAAATATTCTGCTTAAAATATGCATTTTTCCTTCGTTAGCCACATTACTTCCATGCAAATTCTTAAATATATATTACATTCATTTCCATCTATTCCGAATTCTACTAAGATGCATTCTGGGAATTTGAGGAAAATAGTTTCATTCTCTAAATTTCAACATTCCCTAAATATGCTTCAGTATTGATTTAGTATTTGCTACCTGGAACCAAAACAATGAGTATATATAGGTTTCTCGGCGAAACCTTCCAAGCCTAATTTATAATATATTTATATATACTTTTTTAATGTGAAATATTGATACTTGTGATTATTTTTTAGAAAATCGCATATTGTATAAAGTTTGAAAAATAATATGGATAATACAAAGTCTAGTCTAAAAACTAGTCATAATTCCATGATTAAACGACCGGACTAGTAATGCAATCATCTTGGGTTCAAATTTATTGGAGTTGCAGCCGACGATCACATATAAAAAAACGTGTATTTACTATGAAAAACCATGTTAAAATAGTTGGCAATGGTCCCATAAAAGGGATTGCTAAAAGCCACCTAAAAAAAATTGCAAGTGTCAAATACACATTTTGGTCAAAAGAGATAGGCATAAACCGCAATGATTTAATTTTAAATCGCTATATTAATTTTGAATAAAATTCAATGAAGATTCCTGAAAATTTGTGTTTGAATCTCATCAATCGTTTTATATAACATTAGATTTATTTTCAAATGAAAAATATTTTCATGTCATATGGTCCAATGTAAGCTTTCAGCTGAGCTTTTTTTCTGCTCCTTCCTAGCATAAGTGTATGCTCACGTGAATACACTTACGCATAGTAAGTGAAATATGTAATACAAGTAATCCTTGTAGCACCAGAACGGAAGTCTTTATATCGAATATTATATGTAGTATGGCGGCTTATTATGTAAGGATTATGCGTGATGGTTATTTGCATAATTCAATAAGCTCTCCGAATGTAAGTTTCAAGGTAACATGTAAATAGGAATTCTGTCTTTGGGTGGGTTTGCGAGCTTGTAAAAACACGTTAAAAGCTCGCGTACATTTGAATGTAAAGTGATTCCTTTTTCATTTACATTTCCCATTCAACGCACCCAGCACACATACATATATCATTCTGCGTTTGTTTGGCAAGGCAAAATAAATGTCAGAAAATCACTTAGGGGTAGATGTGCGTCTAGAACCCCCTATCCGTCTTGCCGTGCGCATTGTGTTATGATTCGAGTGCTTCTGGGAATAACACGTAATATCGAATTGCCGTGGAAGATTAGTGATCCTATAAATATAGCCCTTCAATCCCATTTGAATAAACTGTTTTGGCACTGCGTCAGTCTTCTGGGATATTCCAATATCTATTTTGACAAAGCAACTGTTTGCTTGATAGCTGAACGCTAATGACTTGCATATTACTATGTGGAATAATAATATGCTTAATATGTTGTCTAGTGTATGTCAATTCGGCGATCCTCAACTAAATCATGTTTAGCTTCAAAACATGAGAAACACATCTTTAACAATTTACATTATGTTTTTCCAAGTTTGTAAGAATCTGAGATCCAATCTTCTATGTAAACATCTTATATAAAACATCCATTAGTGAAATCTAACTAACCACTATGAAATGTTGTCGATATCGCAATGATTGTATATAGGTGTGGAAATTTAAGACATTTGTTGTCAAACATTATATTTGAACGAATCTTGAACACCCTAAATAATTGTTGTATATTTAATTATGTTAGCATTCTTATTCATATTAGCTGACATAGTTTTAGCTTACATAATGTTAGCTTATATATCCAACCAACTCTTGTATTATAAAAAATGATACACTTGGTGAATTTTTCAGCCGACGTTGAAAAATGCCAAAAAAAGTAAAGATATGAGAATTATATTTATACTGAAAGAAACCCGATGGGAATATGACTTTTTAAATACGTAAATTTAATTTTTCTTTCTACGTTATTTTTTCGCTTGCGTTATTTATTATAATATTTGAATAATATTGATATTATCATATTTTTCAAAGATATCCAAAAGTATTTGAGGCATAAGAGTCTTCCTCAAAAATTGTATTTTTAAATTTCCACGGCTATAAAAATTTGATACAGAAATTTGTTTACTTTACATCTTTTCATCTTTTAAGAAGTTAATTTTTAATAAAATAAAAAGCAATTTTCACTCACAAAATGAACCCCAAACATAATTTTTCACAATCACCTCAAAATCAAACATAATTTACTAATATAGGTATTAGTTTCATATTTGCTTTATCCACAATACGTTCAAAACTTTCTCATAAGACTCTTTAAACTCAGTGTTAATTTTTATAAAAATGACAAATTACACTAATATTTTTATTATGTACTTAGGTATTAAAATATATGTTCAATTCTGTCTCAAATTCAATTCAGAACGATTGCACCCTCCAAAAAAAACTATATAAAAATACTTTCGTACTGTTCTATTACCTTTCTCCATTTCTCTGGAAGCCTCATAATGCCTTCTTGCCAAAATTTCCCAGGTTTGTTGGCAAAATATTGACCAAGGTACATTTTTATATCATTTTCTGAATTAAAATGTTTACCATGCGAAAGATTTTCCAATGAATGAAATAAATAATAATCTGAAGGGGCAATGTCTGGAGAGTATGGAGGATGAGGTAAAACATCCCAGTCAAATGATAATAATTTATTTCTGACGAGCAAAGACACATGAGGCCTGGTGTTATCATGATGAAAAAAAACGCCTCGTCTGTTCGCTAATTCTGGTCGTTTTCTGGTAATTGCATCCTTTAGATTGTCTAGTTGGAAACAATATTTTGGTGAATTGATCGTTTCACCTTGCTGAAGTAGCTCATAATAAACTACCTCCTTCCAATCTCACCAAATGCATAGCAAAACTTTTTTTTTGGGTGTAGGCCAGGTTTAGATACTGTTGAAGCTTCCGTACCCTTGGTCCAAGACCGTTCATGTTGGATATTCTCATAGAGTATCCAACTTTCATCTCCAGTGACAATTCTCTTCAAAAAAGGTTAGCTATTATGTCGTTGGAGAAGAAGATTGCATGTTGAAATACACTGAAGATTATTTGAGTCAGTCAGTTCATAAGGAAGCCACACATCTGAACGATTGATGTAGCCCAATTTTATCAGATGAAAATGAACGGATGTTCGTGGAATTTCTAACTTATTAGCTATTTCGCGAACAGTATATCGCGGGTTTTCTTCAACTATGGCTATGATTAGATCTGTGCTCATTTGCGAAAGAAACTTATGGGACAACCTAATACATTTAAGTACATGAACCATTTTGTTATAAATCAAAAAATACGATAATAATATTAAATTGATTGATCGATTTAACGGAGCATGAAATAGTTTAATATAAAAACAAATAATGTATAGATATTTATTTCTAACTGTTAGAAAATGTGTTTCCTGAACTGTGACTCGATATAAACTGACTATAAAAGAGTGACTCGAAATCCTAGTTCTTTAATATATATCTTAATAATAATGTGATACACATTGCATATGAATTTTATATTACATTTTTTATTTTCTTGGTATTCGATCCTTCGGGGAAAAGCTCGAAATCTGAACAACCGAATAACGAGCTTTTATTGTATGAAATATATTACAAAGTATGTAAAGTTATGTTACTGCGAGACTGTTCTGTTTGTATATCATTTTAAAATAAATATACACGCCCACCATAGGAAGCATTTGTTACATTTTCCGGGGAGATAATTTATTTAAATATGTAAGAAAAGATTAGAAGCAGCCGCTCCTCGTCGGCAACCTTGAAGGCGCTTTTCTTTGTGGAATGTCGGCTTTAAGTAGCAACTACATCATCCCTCATAGGAGCGAGTATTTTTCGTCGCTTTCTGAGCAGTTTCGAGTCACGATGTATCCATTATTTCGGAGCCTCGGAGTTTGACAGGCGTTGGGTGTAGCTATCAGCGGAAATGCACGTCTTGAAGACAATAAACAAAGCCAACCGGAAGTCCCGCTCTGGGAGATGGTGATATTCCGAGTTGTAACAACACATCGGAAGTCGAGACATTAGGTGAGGGCAAACAAGCCCCTGAAAGTGGAAGGGCGCGACCTATCAACTTACAAGTAAATACCACCTAAACAACCCGTTTGTATTCCAGCTACGTAAGCTTAGAAATACCATCCTCCTAGACGTACATATCCCATGTTTTTATTTTTGTTTCGTAATGTAAACAAGCCCTGCATACATATGTATATGAGCTCACCTTTGGATCATGCTATTGCTGCTTTTACATACTTCCAACCGAGTAATTTCAAAGAATCGCTCTGCATATCAAAAGAATGATAGAATTGAAAATATTAATATGGTATATATGAGACAAAACATTGTGCGAAAATATTCGAGTTTCATTTGCTCAAAGCGAAATTCGGATATATAATTCAATTTTAATACAATATAAAATTATTTTAAGAAAAAACTTTTATACGTGGAATTAATTTTATTTTCTGGTATTAAAATGAAATTTAATATTGATTTATTTATTTGTTAAAGATTAACGCATAACTTTAATATACCCGATCCTCTTTTTTGCACAGGGAATACGTTCCAAAGACTACCATTGCAAAAATTAGGAGCTGGACATATCAAAATGGTATATTGGTTCTATTGCTTAAAATCAACTCGA
Source organism: Stenopsyche tienmushanensis (assembly GCA_008973525.1). NCBI lineage: Eukaryota > Metazoa > Arthropoda > Insecta > Trichoptera > Stenopsychidae > Stenopsyche > Stenopsyche tienmushanensis. The sequence continues at coordinate 679,830 of WACJ01000151.1, forward strand.
AATATGAAATTCAAATTATTTACAATTTATATGTACATTTTCGCTGATGAAAGATAGCTTATTTTTTTAGCTGTATAAAATGATATAGTCCAGAACTATATTTGCGAGAAAATTAGAGATTAGACTCTTAAGAGACTTAAGAAACGCTTTTCAGTTAAATTAACAAAATCATCTCATCAAATTTATTCTCATCAAAAATTTCGTGAAAGAACATTTGGTTACGTTCATCTTAGTAGCCCGCTGAGTATTCATTTATAAGGAAAATATGCTGCCCACCAAATCGAACCTACAAGGAGATTAATTTATAACAAATGTTAAGAGATATGGGTGATCATTCAAGAGCCTTTACTTTAATTGGGTATAATGCTCTTTATAAAGTATTAAATAATGAAAATAGTTTTGAAAAATTGGATGGCTACTAACATTTTGTATTGTATAAAGTGATAAAATGCTATTTGGACTTTGTATTTTAATACATTAATCATTCATTATGTGTGGATTTGTTTTGGGCAAAATTACTAAACTGCAACATTGATTATTGAATCATCAAAAATAATTTTAAAAAACTCGAAGTGAAATGCTCCAAAACTATCCAAATAGAATTATTAGCAAGTGAATGAAATACAACCACAAAGTACATATATATTGCAAAATCATACAAAAACAATGATATTTTGTTCTGAAACTGACTTTTATTCGATTAGATTATAGTAAATTTAGCTTATCTAGAGCCGATGGCTAAAGTTATGTGTGGGTAAAAGACATCGAAATCGGGAAATTGAAATAATGGAAAACAATTTTCAATCCACTGTAAAACATAGTGTGGTGTAAAACGATGTGTTATATGTTTGTTTTCCGTAGCTGACTATCTTTGTAAAACTTTCGGATTTATATAATAAAAAAAAACATAAATGTCTTGCAACATATAAGCATTTTTCGTATTTTATATTTTTCAAGTCACTCTTGAGTCTCCCTGATGGATTGATAATTGAATATCCTGTTATAGTTCTTAATACTTTTGGCTTTCCTAATAACGATTGTCCACTTTTAGCTCCAATAAGGTAAAAACGTTCCTTATGTAATATATTATCCGGAAAAAATAAAACTAATTCACAAAATCAGTTCCTCCGAAATCTCGAATTTTAAGTCAACCCGCATTTGTGCAGACGGCTATTTGAATATTTCTGCGGTACTGCGGGACCGGGTTTTTGAGTGTTAATCCTTAACCCGATGGATAGATCTTCTTAAAAATTGGTTCTCGAGACAAATGAAAATACTCATTTGACTTGCATATTTGATTTCATGTTTATAAAGTACTATTCTAAATTTAATTCCGTATTATATTGCATTAAATTGTATTTAAGCATTTAAAAAAATATGTAATATAAAATTATTAAAAACGGTTTTATTAATGAACAAGATCGCGATGATGCATACATATAAATCAAATCCAAACATCAATTCATATTTTGATTTATAAGTTATACCATGAAGTATACCATCATCAACTGCGTGTTTTTATTTTTAGGGGCTGATATAGTTAACCCTATTTGATTTCGTTCGGGAATATTTTTTCCTTGCTGGAAATAAAATTATTCCAGAATTCCTCGAATAATTACAAAAATAATTTTAGTCTCAACATAAACCTCGAAGCATACAAGATACATAATTAGATTTGAAAAAAATGGGATTCGATGATTCTGAGAAATTTGCACAGGGCTTTGCAGTGAATTTTCAGTGAAAGAATTATTTGACCACCGTTTTATATAAAAATTTATTAGCTTTATTAATACGATTCCTTTTATAAAATATCAACTCCATATATTATATTTAAGGATTGATAAAATCGATTAAGTTCACTAGGAAGCTACAATTAAAAATTGGCTAAAATTATATTCTTCTTATTGAAGTTAACAAACGTGGGAGATACAAATAAACTAGACTATAAAGACTCTCTTCTCTAAATAACTATTTATTCCACACGAGAGAGAGATCTGGCTGCAAGAAGGACGACCTCCCGACTCCCGGATCCTGCGCGTCACTACCCAACCGGCAACGGTGCACGCGCAACAAGCGATTGGTCGGTATGCAGGTGCAATGTCTCCGCAGGGCCTCAAGAGATGGCGCTGTCAAAATAACACATTGCACCTGAAGAGAGATGGAAGATGTCGCTGTTGACAGCGCTACTATTTAAATAAATATAAAGTTTAACATGTTTTTTTTGTCTGTATAAAGTTAAAGTGATGGGAATCATAGATCTGAACGGCCCGTATTTATAGGGGTGTTGCTGACCAAAATAAATTGTTCTCTCAATGTATGAATAATTGTATTTAATTATTAATGCTTTCAGCTCAGGTACGAGTCTTTTGTTGGCGGAAGAGATAAATATGTAAATTTTGAAATAAAAAAATATATCTGCACGTACATGAGGAGAGTAAAGCTTCGATGTGATCGTAAATGAAGTGGGGAAATACTTCACACCTGCATTAAGGAGTGTAATTTACATTCAGCTCGGGGCCCAGCACTTGAGCGCACCTGTATCAAAACTAGGAATTTGTACGTGGCGAAGGGTTGAAAGTGCGTGGATTGATGTTCTACCACGATGTAACGGCCGCTCATTATTGGGACAGTGGCGGTGAACCTTTTTTGCGTTGCGTGCCAGTGGCCAATTTCGCACCGTGTCGCGTGCCATTGACCGTTTCTCGCCTTTGCCGGTAGCTGCCTTTGAATTTTCATGCAAATGAGGGAATCGTTTTATTTTTGCTATTCGCCCGGATAGAGAAAATTAATGGAGAATACGTATGCAATAGAAATATAAGTAGAACATTTGAAATCGCGCGATGCTTCGAACGGATTTCATACAAGTTTCAAATCGAGAACATCCGATTTTATTATGATTCAAAGCTAATATAGAACGCTTTTAATTGGTCAAACAATCTGAGAACATTAATATTTATATTTTAAATTAAAATTTAAACTTGACTTTTCATTTAATATTAATTGTATTTACATTAATTGAGGATTAAAGTAGTAAATCCGGATAATCGAAAACAATCATAATTGACAGGGAAAATATGAATAAGTTTTATTCGTCTAGATTTACATACAAATATATACGAATAATTAATTATTTTATATTAAAAAAATAAATAATCGATTTTGGCTTTAAGCTAGTCGCTAATACTCTTAAAATATTATATATACGTTGTCCTAAATTACACTCTGCTTGGTTCTCAAGCCATTTCATAATAACATCTAAACATTGAAAATCTTCAGAATGTATAGGACCAATATCTCCCCCCTAGCAAATTTCTTCTTAATCTTGTTCTTCTGAAGCAGATAATTTTATTTCCTCATCATACAAATGGAATTAACAATTTTCTTAAAGAGGATATTTCTTCATCAGTAATAATATCCTTTTTATATCTTTAATTGTTTGTTGACTGATTCAGATGGTAAAATAAAAAAATTGACATCATACTTATTGAATTTTATCTTGTTTCAACTTTCTAAATTACTTAACGAATAATATCCGATTAATTTTATGAACATTCGATTGGAACCTCTAACCCCGATCCATCGGCTATGTTACCGACGTGCCATTTGGTAGGAGAAATTTTACCGTAAACATTTCATTTATCTGGTTTAAACTTTCTATAGATGGGTAGGTTTGTTGGGTAGTTTTTTTCAATTTAAGCCGGTCTCATTAGCGTTGTATATAAATTCTTCGTTAAATCCTTCCTTGTCTAAATACTTCGCTACAAATAGCTTCAAAGTGTCTTTGCTGAAGGTATATCAGCAAAAAGCTTTTCCTCAAGAATTTCAAGTTTCCTAATACCATGTAGTTCTTGATACCACGTGAAGTCTCCATTTTATTTTGTATCGAAAAATAATGCTTTTTCACGCAATAATTGACCAAATATTGTCTTTGTATTAACCACATAAAAAAAAACATTCTTCAAGTTCTGTATTTCTTGATTTTTTCATAACTTTTCACTTTGAGTTTCCATCTTCTGATATCAAACAATTAGTAATCTTCATAATATGCAATACATCACGTACGTGAGCAAAAGTGGAAACAAATCTCCCGATGCAAACCAGCAAATTATAATTTATTTGTTTTATTTTAAATAATCCAGATGAATAATCGAGATTCTGCTATATTTCGAAGGATATGCAATTTAAGACATTTCCTGTTAAATAATATAAATTTAAAAAATATTTTATTGATTGCCTCATTATTGATTTCGAAATATTGAATTGAAATTATATAACTTTTTTTCCAAATGTATCAATTTTCTTAATATTTTATAAGAGGATGCTCTGTTAATATTTATTATCCTTTCATTTTTATTTAATCATTTTAAATAGTAAATGTTGTTGAGATAAATAGACAAATCTATATAATTTTAGGGATACATAAAGTTTAATCTTGTTTAATATTGTTCAAAATAGTCAATATAGTATTGTAACTGCTATTAAATGTTGCAGTGTAAAAGTATTATTTTAAATAATTTTAAAAAATATAGCATTTGATCAACATTTTTTTTTAATTTTCGAATGGTTTTAATGACTTTAATAACTGATTACTCTCGGTGATAGGGATTACAAAAAACCAAATTACGAAAACACAGACGTTTCATTATCCCAAAAGTGCTTGAGTTTTGAAACGTTTTTTCAATCCGACCATGAAGAACTAATTAAGCCATATCTAAAACGTGTTCACGTCTTGAACACTAATATTAAGAAAATATTTTAATTAAAGTTTCGTTTTAAATGTCCTTGAATTGCTTTCAAATACTCGATTAAAATACAGAGTGTAATTATCCGTTCTTATGAATCCCACCAATTCGGTCCATAAAAACCCTAAAGACTTTCAGAACACACTCTATTAAATCCTAGACTGTAGTATTTGCATACTTGGTCGTGTTTATTGTATTAAGGTCAAACAAGTAACTAGCAATAAAATGAAAGTGTTCGCGTGATATGTGATTAAATCTGTGACGTTTATGAGATGTGAAAGACCTTTTATATTACTACAGTGGAAAACAATAGGGGCTGGGGAGCAACAACAAGAGCAGTTCGGCGGAAACCACCCTGACGATTCCCTCCATTGAGTTTCAACATCGTTGTGGTGTATATCCTTAAAAATGATGCCGTTATATATCATGGGGATGAAGAAACATTTCCATTGAGTAATGAGCTATAAGAGAATTGTTTTGAGGAAGAAATACGCTATTGCTGAAATTCATCATGGAATTTGGGTCAAGTTTTCCGGAATTAGTGCGAGAAAACCAGAAGCAACGGGAAACGACAATAAAATATGCAGGCGAAAGAAAATGTCAACGAGATGTATAATTTCATTAGGAAAAATGGCGAGGGAAAAAATTCTGAGCATTTGTATTTAATGCTCAGAAATAACCAACGACAGCTGAAAAATGCTTTTTGGCATATTGGAGAAAATGTGCCTTTTTAACAAGAATTCAAATAAGGTCACAATTATGCTATTTATATAATGAGTGTTAATTAGTTTTCACAGAAAATTTCAACAAAGATCACATGCATATATGCACTGAAAATATGTATAATAATTTGGAAAAAACATGGTTGTACTTAGAAAAACAAAAACTGACGTGTTGATATCACTTTTCGTATCATGTTAATTTTTTTTCATAACTTCAAGTACCTACAAATAAGGGCTGGAAATATCATCAAGATTTTTGCATCAATTTCTAGTATACTTGACATTTTTCACAAGGCCAGATGAACATCATTAAAATATATACAAGCAGTTGCATTTCATTAAGCTTAACCAAGGATATGATATTATAAAAAAAATTGTTAAGTTTATATTTTTTGTATATTTCTAAGAAAGGTATTCACTAAAATATCATACTATCGATAGTTTCATGGACCATCAGGCTCTATACTATTTGGATCAAAGATTGCTATATCGATAAATAAACTTAAATTCATTAAATGTATAAAACTATGATTTTAAATTAATAATATAGTAGACGAAATGAATTTTTCATGAACTTTTGAAATTGAAAGATTGCAAGAACATAGTGCTATTGAACATAAAGCTAATTACTTTGCAAATAAGCAAATCAAATGATAATTCTCGTCGCAAAGCAGATGGGCAGTTAAAAGTGAATTCAAAAGAGATATAACCAAATAGCAATTTCAAATAATTGCATATCCCAAATGTGAATCCATACAGCAATAAGCATCGCTATCGAAAATATTGAATCGGAGTGTGCCGCGTTTCGGTCGTAAAACTCGGCGTGTAATCAAGCCAAAGCACAATTTATAATATGGCGGAGTTTTGGCGAACAATTTATAGCTTGGAATATCAAAATTTCATAGCACAATAGAGGCATCGATCTGTGACCCGGCGAAACTCATTACAGATTAGTTTGAAATTCTGTTTTCTCGTGCAGGCGATCGTTATAGGTTACCACGCCACCCCCAGGAGGAGGGCGTCAGGCGCCAGGTGGTAGGCGCTAGGGTGACATTGCCAAGAGGTGGAGGATAAAACCGGTGGCCACATATAATGCCACCTGTCGGACACACTGACCAAACATCAAACTGTATTTAGGATCCTTGTTTTGGTCGGATGTTACTAGAGCATAAATAAGGATAAACTGCGAAGGGACCTTTGGGAAATCTTCCTCTGGATACCTTCCGCACGATGATGAACAAACAATGTTATGTGTGGCAAACTCACTGACTAAGTTTTATTTGTTTTCATAGCTATTTTGAGGGCTATATGCCCTCGTTTGCATTTTCAATACTCTGTTTTGATTAAAGGCTTACTTATTCACGGTAGGTACTCTCCATTCGAAGCTTCTGTTGAATTCTTCAAAATCGTCTGAATGAGGGTCACGCAATGTCGATGCAAATGTCAGTTCTGGAGGAAAGGATTGGCATATAACGAAGCATTGAATTAATGATTTTTAATTTATTGAATTATATTCCTTGAATTAACAGGATTATTTTAAATAATGTGACATATTAAAGGCCAATAGTTGCCTTAGATATACTTCTTGGATACTTAGATCGATTTAAGTGCATGTTTAAGACGTAAGAATTTGAGTTTGAGGAAATACTAAACTACTTGGATTCTAGTATATACGCCTACAATTGTAAATATATTTGCAACGATAGTCATATTAGTTAAAGCGGAAAGAAATGTCATTTTTTTGTTATTTGGAGAAAAAAATATTTTAATAAAAGCTGTACAAGATTATAAAATTAAATAATTTCCATTGTTATTTATGATCGCTTTCCATAGATTAGGTAGCTTTTTAATGCCTCTTTCGTAAAATTCGGCCACTAAATTTTCCACTAAAGTAAGAATCCAAATGATTTTTTACTTGTTCCACAGAAGTGATTTTTTTATCGTGAAGCTAATGTTCCATTGACTTGAAGATGATAGTCTGAAGGTGTAATATCAGGAAAATATGGTGGAAGTTGCAGCATTTCCAAATCCAGTTCCCTTATTTTGTTCTACGTTAACCTTACTGCGTGTGATCTTGCATTATCATGCTGTAATATTCTTCTTTAGTTGTTAACCAGCACTGATCGCTTTTTGAGCATTTCCGTTTTTAACCTAACTAATTGTGCACAGACAGTTTGGCCAAGTTTTAATAATTAGTAGTGAATTACACCAAAAAAATCCCGCCAAACACAAAGGAGGATCTTTTTCAAGGATAATGACGGTCAAGGGGTAGAAATAGGTACTTGATTTCAAGAAAGACTATTGTAGAGGACCAAATTTTCATCCCCAGAAACGATCCTTTTTAAAAATGGATCGGTTTCATACCTGGACAATAGCGATGAACAAATGATTATCCGCTGTTCCAAGAACGTTGATCGTGCGGTACCCAAATTACCTATCTGTTTTTTCCCGAGTCTTTTCAAATGATCTTTTAATGTCAACCAGGGACAGTCGATGTCTAGCAATAATTCCTTTATTGTTTTTTGACGATCAGATTCTACCAGAGAATTTAATGCGTCATCATCGAATTTGAGATTTTCCTGATTTTGGTTTATTTTTCAAATCTCTGTCGCCACTTTTGAATTTTTTGAACCATTATTTTCGAATATTCAATATGTTGTAATATATATCACAGATGATCTGGGTAGCTTCTTTTGCTTTTAATCCTTTGTCGAATAAAAACAGTAAACAAGATCGCAAATGAGTCTCATCAATTTTTGGCTTGGACATTTTCACTATGGCTAAAAAAATAGCCAAAAAAATGACATTTCTTTCCGCTTTATCTAGTATTTGACATAAACTTTAAATCTAAGTTTTTAAGTAAGCTTTTATTTATTATGATAATCAATCTTAGATCAACTATGTAATTAATGTCATGAAAAAACCTCAAACTTGAAAGAAACATTGAAAAATAAATTTATCTACTGGATTACAAAATCATTTTATAGAATCGAATACATTTTTTAAATTGATTTTTATTACATTTGAAAGCCCATCATGATCTTTTTTCTAGTTTGTCCTATTCGAAGAGGGTAGTTTTGATGAAGATCATATTTTCTTAATAAATTTGGGAAAAAAATATATTCAATGACGCCTTTGTGCCGCTAAACTATGTTATTGTTTTGGGAAAACAATTTAGTAATGAAAGGTTTTTATCAAGCCCTTAGTCGTTCATGAATAATTCAATTTGAATTATAACATGCACAGCGAACTGCTTCAAGTGCTTGAGTCGAGTTGATTGCCATTGAAATCAAAAATATGTTCAAATTAAAACCAAAACCACAAGTGAACGTTTAATTTGTAAACTCTACACTACATTGTCCAAGCGATGTCCCGCGGCGATTGAAATTAATTGAAGTAAATTTTTGAAACATATTCAAGATCACGCAAACTAAATTTTCAACCCCTAATTTATTTCATCGCAGTTTTCACGCAGTGTGAACGTACACAAAAGCCTAGTTAAAAAAATAATAATTACAATATTTAGGCAAAAATTAATAACAGGGTCGCTCACAATGAAGGTCGTCGTCGGGCGCTCGGCTTTTGTCGCGTTTGCAACCCTTTTTCACACCACCTGATACGTATGAAGATTCGCACACAAACGTATCGAATTTAATGTTTCCTCATCCCCTTTATTAATATTGCAAAATTTATACCGACAACTACAAAACAATAACCAACAAACAGGCTCATATTCTCGTTCGCCTATTGAAATGCTCACACTATGATTAATTTACCTGTGGTATCGTTCGGTTCTCTCAGACAATACACACGCATCAAAAATTAACATTGAAAGCCCCGACGCATGTTTGCCACATTGGATTTAGACCTTTTGTTCGTTTTGTGAACGTTTTAATATTCACATTAAACACTTAATGATTGTATCGGAGTACATACGCCCACATACAATTATATTCTTGGTAAAATCATTTATAAGGGATGATTAGAGAGGAAAAATTTCAGAAGAATTAATTATCCCCGTAATGGATCTGTTTGATTTTAGACGATCAATTTTAACGACGATCGATTAAAAATGATTCAAGTATATTATATATTTTTCTGGCGCCTCGTTCGATTTAAATTTAAAACAACTATAGATATAAATTCGATTAGAACAATGAAAAAATGTACTATGATAGATTGATACTTTATTTCAAATTTATCCTTAACATAAATAATTCACATTTTGAATGGTTTTTTGGCCGTCAACTATAACAACACATGTGACCCATTTTCTTGTCAATCAGCATAACTGTGCAGAATATAAAGACTTTTTTCTATTAAAATTGTATTAAATTTATATGAAATGCAGTCAAAAAGTCCATCAATTCAATATTTAAGAGTAAAAACGAAATGTAAGCGATCAAATCGCTTACATTTTCATCAAAGATCGATGATGAATAGCTTTGAATAAATCCCATGTAGCTTTGTGATCCATAAGCAACTATTAGATTATTGCTCTATATCTAACAATGTAACATATTTTTTCTAAATTATTAAAAACAATTTTAGATTAATATAAACAATGTAATGTTAATGTTGTAAATAATAAAAACTTTTTCAATGTCATATTTTATAATGTACTTGTTGATATGAAATGCAATTATTTATGAATTACCTTTGTTTAAATAGGGATACTACAGATGATATCTCATTATCTTACAATGTTAAGGATGCGAGAAGGGCATGGAATGAAGGTGTCGAGAGGTAAACACCCCTCCTGTGTATTGTGTCCGGTGATTGATGACAATATCAGCTCCTGATGGATGCGGGTAGAAACAGGCTGAGGATTGAAAGCGAAGAGGTCTCAATGGAATCGGCCAATATAAGCCCCATCGGGGGTTGCCTGTGGTGCAGAGATTAGGCGCAACAACAAACTTGTGACGCAGTTTCGTGTAAATGGTAATATGGACCAAATACAATGGGAATTTTCCATGTAATGGCCTATTGGAAAATCCTTCGAATTGAACAGCCCTCCAAGTGAATTCACGCATAAAATAAGCCCGAAGGATATTATTGGGAAATACGTTGAAGCAAGCTTCACATTGGCGAAACTTTTTAAGCCTCATTTGCTGGTAGCAGTATCCGAAAGGAGGCCCTTGTATATGCTGCTTAATTAAATCGCTCCAAGATAAGAGTCCTCATTTATTTGGATTTACAAATGAAAACCGGAAATCCATACTCAACAGAAATGAAATGCCCCTTCAAACATTCCTCGTAACTGCCATAATGATTAAATCATTGTTACCACAACGTCTAATAAATTGCCCCTTTATAATATAATAAATTCAATGCTAGAGTTAAACGAAAGTCAATGAATACACCAATGTAACTATTAAGAATAGAATGACTAAGTGAAATTTCAGTAAATTAGTCACTACACTCTTAATATAATGGTTCGGGCTTAAATTCAAAGTGTAGAGGACGTATTCACCATATCAAATAATTTGGGAGGTTGAAAGTATAAATATTTCCGATTTACTGTCTCGATATTGATTCTTTCCTGATTTTCTGAATCTTAAACATGAAAATACTAAGACGATCAATAAATTCGATTAAAGTAGTTTATGAGAAATAACGATACTTTTATCCCTGGTTCATATATCTTCTATTTTTTTAAGTATACGTGAGAGGTAATAAAAATCTACCACATGAAAATGGAAGAAAAGAAGAATTTAAAAACCCAAAATAAATATCAGGTCACTCCAAAAGACACCTTTGCTGTTGTAATTGACTGCTTATTTTTATCTGTCCACTGTCTTTTTCTTATGACGTTATTATAAAAGAGATATCGTGCTTCAAAAGGCTTTTGAAGCGCGATAAAAGGGAAGTGCAGATGTTTATAGGTTGCTGGTAATTGGATTCGGACAGCTCATGCGGTACCCACTTTCCTAGCATAGATACTTTCCCTATCTCCTTTAATTAATGAAAGACTGTTCCATGAGATGAATCCATCCTTTCTGCGATCTGATGCACTGTTAATTGTGGCTCTGACTCCACAAGATTTTTAAGAACGTCGTTATTATAATTAACAGGACGTTCTGAATGGGGTTCATCATAAATGCTGCTTTCTCCAACTTTTAAATTTCACAAATGACAAATTTCAACAAGTTTGAAATCTAATATTAAATTGTGTTTTTTAGACTATTTAAAAAAAATCAAAATCAAAACATGCCCGCTGAAATCTGGACGCTTGGAAACAGTGGCGTAACTATTATTTGGCGAGCTTAGGCAACGCCTAGAGGCAGTAACTGTCTAATCTATGTATACATATGTAGAGTACATATATGTTTTTCAAATTGTCAAATTAATCTTTCCCTACCGGTGATGTATTTACTACACCTCGACTCTAATAATGGGAATATCGATATGAAATATAATAGGTACGGGGTTCAGAATTTTTGTGTTTCTCCATAATATAATTATGAATCACATCAAAGTATTATAGTATATAAGAGATCATTTGCAGCGATGGAAATAAATAATTTGTCGGGAAATCGGGAATTTTGCGAGTTTTAGGCCATGTCTCAGCAGTAAGGAATTTTATCATTCACATTGATGGTGTTATACGAAAATGGGGGCTCACGCGGTCATCAACTCGAACTAGCAATTGAATATGTGATGACGATAAATAAAGAAAGGAAAAAAATGACGGGGGTTACTCACATTACAATACCTTCGAAGATCTATTGGTGTTTCAGTTCATATTTTTAAATTGTTTAATTCCATAATTTATTTAATTTTGGAGTGATTCTTCAATTTCATCAAGTTTTTTTTTATCAAAACGACGCAATTAAGATTTCATGTATAAAATAAAAACTTAAACTTTAAGGAGCACATTTCCCAGAAGCTGGCTTCGCCTTTTATCTGTCCTTGATTTCCATCGACATTTTCATTATATTGCGAAGCCTTCATCGTTGGTTTGGAGAGGTCACGTTTCGAAATACGAACGTTTGCGCCCTATGATTAAATATTAACTAGAACGAACATGACCTTGACAAACAATGAAAGCTCGATGGAATATTTGATAAATACCTTTCATAATACAGCGGTATTATAATTGAGAAAGGAAATTAGGATTCTTGCTTCGGTGACAAAGCACAGCCACGAAAGCGTGAAGATGCGGGCAAGCTTATTCATTAAATTGGATATCTTCCATTGTTGGAAGGGTTTTTTTCATTTTTAAGATATGATAACCAGAAGTTATATTTTTTATAATAAAAATGAAGATTTTAATTATCAATATCGAAGCTTTAAACTGTTGACACTGTTGTCATGGCTTGTTCAGTTTTTAATTTTCTCAAGTACGCCTTTAAATTTTCGTTTAATTTATATACCATTAGGTTGCTGTTATAAATTCCTTCCGCCGATTCCATTTCCCACAGTTCATAGTTAGGGGTGGAATAGCATGTTGGATGGTTTACCTTGGGTTCAGAGGGAAGCAGCAATCTCCAATGGAGTGCGCTCGCAGGACACAATGGACCATTGAAGCTGGGGCGCGTCGTACTTCGTGAATGGTGAGCGGAACGCAATTGTCCGGCCACAGACTTGAATACCTCTGCACTCTGTGCTTCCATGAACCAACACGAAAAAAATGTTCTAAAGATTCTTGGAATTTGTTTTTTGGAAATGGTTTAAAAAAATCATTATTTCTTTATCAAATCCTTTAAATATCCTTAGAATATCTATTCATAGACAGGATCCTTTGTTGTTGACTTTTCCAGTCTGTTAATAATCAATACAATATTTTTTGATTAATATTATTGCGTAGATCAAAATATCCCGCCTTAACCTTTTGAGGAATGAGCAAATTTAAAATCGATGATGTCGTTGATGTCATAATCGCTTTACACCGAATCTTTAATTCAAGGCAGAGTCAATTGTATACAAACACTGTTGATAGCATACAAGACCAGGTCACTTTTTTACATAAAAAATACACAAGAAATCGATTCATTTGCTCCTGCTTTAAAAGGAAATGATGACTCATTCAAAAAGCAGCGACGTACAGGAAGCAATTAAATAAATATATACTGTCGATAGCACACAATATTCGGTCATTTCTTTGCTTAAACAAATAACAAACATGAAATCGAAATCATTATTAGTCGATAAATTTGGGCTAACGATCTATACAATCGTGCGATGTATGCGGGGAAGATTTCCGTCTCTGTCTCACGAGCTGCGCTACGTTCTCTCTCTGTCTCTGTCTGTCTCCGAGCTCAATGCACAAGAGTGCTCTTTCAGAATAGTGGAGGGGGAGTCCCAGGCCCTGGGATAGTACTCCTTTAGGGGCTAACAGTTTGGTCGTTTTAAAGCCGATCATATATTTTGTTGTTAATATTCATATGCTAGTTTAGAATTTAATACAAGCTTGAAAGCAGAACTCACCCTTTTGGTCCATGAACTGATCTCCGCCTTGCATGAAGACCATATGCCTCATGATCGTCACTAGTATGAAAAAAGGTCGATGACGTAGAGCACACCATCATTGGCTATGAGATTTGGGCACCTCAGAAAAAACTGCTGAAACAAGCACTCGGGGTAACCTAGCTCAATGTCGACAACATGATGGAAAGCAAGAAGAAATGGGATCTTTGGCGCGAATACGTAGAAGAGATTCTAAGCGCCAAAGAGGGCAGTGAAAGAGAGATATGCAGAACGCCTCTCCAACAATAGAATAGGGCCAATCACCTAAGGCCAGACTATCTGTCTTCCTGAAGCAATGTGGAAAACAATACCGGGGGACAGAGAAGGACAAGGGAGGAGTTTAGTCAGTACAAATCTGACACTACCCACTATGAGTGCAAAGATTTCCCTCCCACAGGAAAAAAAGTATGAAAGAAGGTACATAAAATAATGTTTTCCAATTCCATATTCATAGCCATCGTACGTCCACCGTTTATCGGTAGCGGGATCATCATCGAAGATAATGGTATGGAAGGTTCCAGTGCTTCTAATGACCCTCCGATGTGCGTCTCCGCAGCCGAATAAGGTGACAATCGGGGACGGTCGCAGTGGCAAAACAATGAAATGGAGGTTCAAGAAGTTGACCAGGTTTTTAAAATGTTACAATATGAATAAAAAAATGTTTGATTTGACCTTTTAAATACAGCACTCCTAAATATTTTTTTTATTGATCTCGAATCACTTTAAAATATATTTAAATTCGATAAAAATCATTTTTAATTATTTTACTTTGAATATGACATGAATATTCAAAAAAATCCTTCAAATGTGTTTATAGAGTAAACTTAGATCGAGACGATAGATCGAGCTTATAAGTACGGACAGGACAGTCTATAAGCTGCAGATCCTTTATACTCCAAAATAAATCCAATTTAAATAATCTTATCAAATTTTAATGATATTTGGAAGGCAGTGTAGCGTGGGCGATATATCATCCCCGCATAGTAGCGGCATCTTCCATTTCTCTTCAGGTGCAATGTGCTATTTTAGCAGCGCCACCTCTTGTGGCCCTGCGGAGTCATTGCACCTGCTTACCGACCGATCGGTTCTTGCGCGTGCATCGTTACCGGCTGGGTAGTGACGCGCAGGAAGCGGGAGTCGCGAGAGTCGTCCGTTGGCCTTGGCTGCGGGAGGTCGTCCCTCCTGCAGCCAGACCTCTCTCTCTCTACCTGTGCTGGGGAATAAATAGTTATCCTGTGAAGAAAGTCTTTCTGTTCAACGCCCTTCGTATTCCCATCCATTCGTCCAGTACATCACAGCCCGATAGCAGAACGGACCCGTGTGGTAGCGCGGCCATCCCGACGAGCACGTGGAGGCGGGGAGCCGCCCGGGGACTCTGCCCCGAGAGCGCCCCCGCCTCAAACGTTACAGCATTATGACAACTATTTTCGGTCATCTATGTCGTTAAGAAGAAGAAATTTAGCTATATAAATGCATTTTATAAAAAGGTTTTGAATGTCCTACATTTAGTTCTATTTTGTAAAATAACATTTTTTTCCTAATTAAAGAGGTTATTGATTCGTTATTGTCATACTCAGTATGTTATAAATAATTTTGATTATGAAATAGCCAAGATTTGATGTAGAGAACGAACTTTTCCGTTCGTGGTAAAGCAAACAGGCTGGTCGTGGTCAGGCACTTCCGCTTTATCGACGCGTTCGGTAACAAACCAGAGCTTTAGTGTTAGTAAATATTTTATACGTCCGTTGATCTGAAGTAAATTTTTTATTACTGCAATTTTCCATAGAGGGGTGTGAAGTTAAAATCAGGGTCCAGACGGAATAATACGCTTTGTAAATACACTCCCAGCTTAATACGTCGGAGAATGGAAACATATGGAGTTTAAAGTCGCCGACCATCGCATGCTCATAAATAACAGTTTTTCATAAAACTGAAGCAAGATAGAATACGTTAACACATCATTATTTTGGCTAAATATGGGCATAAATGGGATTAATTTTGCTGAAATAATTCAATGCCAGGCAATTAGCGAAGATGTCGTGCCAATTATTCCCGCGTATATCAAATAGGAATTCACTATGAATACACGGTTAAACTGAATAAGATCGATTGATATTCATCCCACAGGCAACCGATGATATCCATAAGAAGTTTCAGTGGATGTTTTATATATTTCAAGATAAAATGAATTAAAATGGCTTTATACAGTATACGTGTACGGCTTTAACCGACGTCGAGGTTTTTGCATGGTGAGTAATGCTCCGGATTTATACGGTTTTCCTAGGATTCCTGCATACGTTTCCCGGTCGCTTTGTATTGTCTGTGGAACCATCACTTATGTTTTGTATAATTTGATGGTTAATCCCAGTACACGTCTGCGGTGGGTTCCGTAATCAATTTCAGTCCGCAGACGCCGTAACAAAATCAAGCGAGTTGATGATTTATGTCAGCATCCTGCTGGATTCCAGCTATTGCTCGCCAAGTATCCGGTGCGCCATTTGACGGTGCCGGAGATCTAAGGTTCACAGGTAGTTCATGAATAAAGCAACATCATTTCATTATCTCATCTGCCATTAATCCTCCGTAATGAATACTGCACCATTACCGAAGCGTCAACATCTTAGTAGATACCGAAATGACGTAATATCCGGCAAATCTCGGAATCTTCCATTCAGCCCCCGGTACTTACAATGTACAAGTCACTGAGCACTGATATCTTTAAAGGGGTACATTTGTTAAATTGTTATAAATTCAATTTGCCTCTATGAATACTAAATCATTCCGAGAGACACATTAATGCCATCCTGTATCATTTTATCTCCTTAATAGGCAACAGTCTATTCAAAAGTGGCATAATTCTTATTCGGAAAAAAAAATGATTTCCTCATATTTATTACATTCAATAGAGACAAGTTCATAAAATATATCATAAAAATTTCCACGTCGATAGAACATTATATTATATTATAATGTTTTGTACAATAAAGTAAAAAGCCCTCCCTCAATATTACTTTAATATAAACATTTAATACTGAATATGGTTATATGGGAAATTGCTATTAAATAACGAGACAAAACTTATGAAGATCGAACTAAATTCTTCTTTAGATAACTCTTTATTTGACATGAAAGAGAGATTTGGCTGCGGGAAGGATGTCCTCCCGTAACCAAGGCTAACCTCCAGACTCCAGGTTAACTCCACAATGTGTTCATAGCGCTACGCTACAATATTTATTTAAAAATATTGATAAACATCAATTAAATGACTATTGAGTCTATGTTTTCAAACCTTAAAGAAAAAGATAAACAATACTTCAGAAAGCAATCGTTAGTAAGTTTGAAGAAAGCTTTTATTGGTCCTTTTTCTTTGAAATAAAATTTTAAATAATAAATTCCAAATGAAGCATCAACTAATCAACACTACTTTTTGTGCAGATTTTGAGAAATTTATGCAAAAAATGCATCACATTGCATGCAAACATCTTTTCATTGACTTTATTTTAGAGTCAATTCTGCTCCAAAGAAAACCTGCTTTAAGATGGTTGTTGAGATTAAGATGAAAAATCATCTATTCCAAGAAAGCTAATATTATATACATGACAACGTTATTTTTATCAATATAAAACCAGGATACATGGAGTTGAAGGATAGGTTTCATCATTAAAATTACAATAATCAAACAGTCTCGTTATTTAATAATGTGGTCTCGGATATCTTTTATCCTTGATGATTACTATTTTTTATCATCATCCAAGCGATTGAATTTATGAAGCGTCTCTGTTCTCTATCCAATTCTTGTTCTTATAAGAGATCCAAATTTAATTTAATCGTACCCGGATCTCGAGGACATTTCATCTTCACATTCTCAAAACCTAATTTTGCATAAATCATTAATCTAAAGGCCTTATAATATTATGTTAAATTTATAATAAATCCAAGACTACGATGAGCCCAAGGACTAATATATTACATAAAATCTAATGAAAAAAAAAATTGGGTATGAAGTTTCACTATGATAATATTGTATAATTCATTTTGAACAGTTTTTTAAACTATTTAAGAAAAAATGAGATCAAGTGACCTTTAAAATTAATATAGCTCACTGATTAAATGGACCTGTCATATTCTTCACTATTATTATAGGATGGCATTTATTATAAAAAGCCTACGTTCATTTTAAAAGAGAAAATGAATTAAACTTAATGATTTTTTTATAGTAGCTTCATATAAATTGATTGTAAGTTGTGTGATGGATATTATCAATCAAGATAATCATAATCATTTCAAAAGGTAAATGTAATGCAAATGCTATAATTGACATATGAAGGTGGTCAACCGTAAAAACCGAAGCGATATTATATAATAGCTCTATCGGTTAGCCCTCTTGGGGGATGAAATTTACAATATAATTCCCGTTCAAACAATATTCGGGAGCGTTTGTGATACGATAATACAATCGGTGCTGTACGACCGTGAAAGCCTTCGCGTGCAGACAATAATTCGCCATATGTTACGCGGAAATGTCCGCAATATTAAACTTGTTATAAATATTCCTTAATCATGGTGACGTTGTATGCGCGATAACACGACCGCGTATTTGTCAACTTCACATGGGATATGATAAATAGGTATGTGTGCTGAGGGACGGGGCATTGTTTGCGGGATGAAGGTATTATCCCGCGATATAAAACCTCCCCCCCTCTCGGCTCTTATGGGAATTTCAATTGAAAAATTGATGTAATAGTGGTGGAATGTGGGACACAAAAGAGGAGCCTCTCTGAAGCATTTATATCGAACATAGCCCATAAAGCATCGCTCGTGGTGCTTAAGAAAACAGAGAAAGAAAAATGCTGCGCTTGGTGGCAAATATTTATTTCAACACAATCGATCTGTTTTTATTGAGTTCCTACCATGAAAAAATTTGAGATGGAATTATATATTATCCTTTGTAATGACGTTATATATATTTTTTATCCAATTCAGTTTTTTTATTAAACGTATTAAAATGATATTTATATAGGCGTGTTAGAACAAATTGGCTTAAACGTCACGAAAATTGAAACTCCAACCGAACGCGCTATTATTACTGTGTGTATACATTCCATAAAACAACCATTAGACCAGTAGCTAGCCTATTTTATTATATAATACACAAACACAACTTAATTTTTTATGTAATAATTTCCGTTAACAGATAGAAAAATAGTGATGCATAAAATTCACTTTTGTTTTAAGCTAAGAGTTTTCAATTCCACCGCATGAGAGTCTCACACATATTATTTATTTTTACTATCTATTGATATGGTAAATTCTTTCCTGAGTTCTTGTTATAAAGGCTCGGGTTCTTGTCCAAACTAAAGAAGAAACTAAACCTTAGCAATATTTTTAGGAATACGAATTAATTTAAGCAATAATATCTATCATGATCAGATTTGAAAAAAAAAATGTGATTATCAATTATTAAAAATTTGTATTTTTATGCCTAAAAATATTTTTAAAAAAATTAAAATAGATAAGTGCAAAAGCTTGTATATTCAAGTTTTTTAAAGCAACATAAATGAAAAACTTATCTATTTCATGTCCTTATTTTAATTATCTTCAGTCCTCAGTCTCACCCGAATAAGACATCAATTTTTACGATGTTGTTGCGATGGGTTCTATGTTGAGTGTGAATTGGTATGTTTATATTTAGCATAGAAACTATAACAAACTAATTTGATAACATGCAAATTTAAAAAAAATATCATGAAAAATGAAGCGATTCTATTTTTATTATTTTAGAATTAATCTTATATTAAACTATTACACGCAAAAAAAATATATTTAAACATAAACAACAAACGCAAAACATACTACCCCCTCAAGTATATACATATAGTATTTGATAGACGGATACTAAAGGTGCATTTGCGCTCCAAAACTATGCCGCCAAAAAAGCACCAGGGTTGGTCACCAAGTTCCTGTGGCCAAGAGGTCCAGAAAAAGGACCTCTGATACGGCACAGGAGAGTCTCTCTCACGGCCGACATGCCCAAATACGACCACATAACGTGATCCGCGTCCATGAAAGGATTCCTGCACACACAATCCGAACAATCTTTTAGTTTCATTATTGCCAGGTATGCCGCAAAACTGCCGTGCCCCGTCAGGAACTGGGAAGTCCAGTGATCGCGGTCAACCCATTTTAGCTTGAGACGAGATGAGACTGATCCAAAGAAATTCCTCAGACCAACTGCGTTCCCAATCGGCAATTGCCGCGTTTCTAGCCCACCTTTTGGTGGCAATAGGATCCGATAAAATACCATCTGCTTCCTCAGCTGATAGAGTGGAGTTACCAACTTTAATTTTGTCCTCACTGCCTTTATTTGCACTTTTAGATCTAGTGTCCTGCAAGGACAGGGAGGCTGTGTAGCAGTTGCTCTGTACGCTCAAGTGACACTTAGTAGTGGCTGCCGTTGTGCAATGTTTAAGCTTCCCCTCGCCATCTTGTCTCGTCTACGGTATCTAGGAGCATGGCAGGTCCGCCCATGCTCCTGCTCCATATGTGCCAATACTCTTCATGGGCAATCCTGAGGTGTCTGCCCCCAAGACCCCAATCAGCGCCCGCCAGGCTGGACATTTTGCCAAAAACCTTGACCCCTTTGCCGGTTGCAATTTTAATGTTTTCTCTGAATTTGCATCCCTCAGAGATGGTTACGCCTAGGTAGACAACGTTTTATAGAAAACTATACGGTCTTCACCCAGCCAAATGCGTGGATAACGCATGAGTTTACCCTTGAGCATAATCAATTTTGATTTTGACGCTGCAAAAGTAAGTTTATTAGTCTCACTCCATTTCCAAAGTATCCTTAAGGCTGTATTTGTTCTTTCCTCCAGTTCTGATCTTGAATCCCCGCATATTATGAGAGTAAGATCATCGGCATACGCTGTTAGTAAGCAATCCTAAATCAAGGGCTAATTATTTTACTGCTCGTGTTTAGATAGAAATATTTATACGATCCAGATAGTATTCTAGAAATAACAAGGGTGAGAACGTTATTGACCATATCAGGCGCACTAGAGAACAATCTTTGAACTTCATATCACTTTCATCATAATTTTATATACGAAATATTTTTTTCTAATGTTGACAAATATTAGAGCATAAACTAGATGCTGAATCGAAAGATTAATTGAATACTCTTATTCAAAAGAGTAGCACAAATACTCCAAATCAAACATTTATCTTGTGCGATGATTTTTCATATAATCAATTTAGTCTAGCCCAAATGTTCCGTTTTAAATAGAAGCGTATGAATTAATTTAATTTCGCCATGAATTATGTATGAGAATGTACATTCGAGATTAATATAAAAGCCAGTTGAGATGAATATACATTTCTATATGAGAAATAGAAGTTGTACACGTCGGAATAGAAAAAGAAAAATCTCTTACAATCAATCCACAATGGACCATAACGTATGGAGGAATTTGATGTTGAATTGTGGGTAGCAAATAAGAGCATATATCATCGTCATATGTGGAATATATAAAGATATGAAGGAGGTTGAATTTAATATGGTTAGCCAGGATAACTAATAGGAAACTCTGGGAATGGCTAACATTTCTGAGATACAATTTACAAAAGCATCTTTGTGATTTACAACCAAATTTATTTTCTTGAGCATTTTACTTTTTTAATACAATCATTCGAACACTATCCACATTTGCGAGATGCAAGACCTATCTTCTAGAAGCATGAATTAAGCCTCTTGTTCAACAATTTAAGGCCCGACAGCGCGAACCATAATCGATAACGTCGATCGGTGATACGATAATAATAAACACCTTATGTTGTTTCCATTTAGCCGTCATGTCTACTATGTTGTTACTGTTAAACTTAACACGGTTCTCACTTGTATTTCTCGTATTATATTTGGCTTGAATTCATTACCACGAATCTTGTACGATATCGTAGATTAAGCGCATAATTATGACATTCAATAATAAATATTCCGCTTTTTTAAATCTTTCACTGATCAACTTTTCATTGAATTTAATTCAATACTTGCGGTTTTCAGTGCTGTAAATTTTGATTAGGGTTTCATTAGTATATTTTGTAGTTTGAATAGTGAAAAATTAATTATTTGATAAATATTAAGTACATAAAATTTTGATTAATTTAATAATGTATCAAAATTTATTGAGCAAACGAACAAACTTCATTAGTGCTTATTGCAATTCTGGCAATACGTAGTGTTATTTAGAGCCTTGATTATGTACTAATAGATGAATATTGACAAATCTAAATCAGTGCTTCCCAAACTAAATTAAAAATAAAGAGGTGATTGATGAACAATGTTAAACATTGACCACCGATTTAGCTTAAATTTTATTCCTTCGTTATATAAAAAAATAATAGTCAATTTAATATCAACGCTATGATAAAGCCAATTTTATATTCATTTGATGTAAAGTATTTTTCTAAATGAAACGGGAAAATTTTAAGACTTTAGACGAAACAACTTATCACTACTGTGACTTTTCAATGTTCTCCCCTTGCAGTTTTTGGACTTTTTATCCACGAGATTGGCACTCGTATTAACAACATCCAGTGGTTTCGGAAATGCAGTAATATCTACCATTTAAAAAGCAATGGCAATTTAAATTTTTATCAAAAAATATAGTTGGAATACAGTCATATTACGATTTTTAAGATATCCTTAAAATTATTATTATCGAATGTATTTGTTTAAATAATGAATTAGAATTGAATTACAATTTACACCCTTAAGCCTTCAAATAAAGCCGTTAATATGAGTATATAAACCCTGTCTGTATAAAAATTTAGGGAACTTACTATTGCAAAAAAATTCTTAAAACTAATAAATATTTTTTTACTAGCAATGTATTTATATTTATTTATGAAACATACTTGAAATTTATTATTAAAAAATGCTAAAAAGTTAATTGATATTA
Source organism: Stenopsyche tienmushanensis (assembly GCA_008973525.1). NCBI lineage: Eukaryota > Metazoa > Arthropoda > Insecta > Trichoptera > Stenopsychidae > Stenopsyche > Stenopsyche tienmushanensis. Next base: position 702,720 of record WACJ01000151.1, read on the forward strand.
TGTACTAATTGCCTATCAATATTGCATTTAAAATTGTCAAAAATATTTTTTTAAGCACAAATAAAGCATTTAAATTTGTATCAATTGCATACAATTAGTGATGTTTATAAGCTTCAAATTCAAAGCACGAAGGTAATTAACATGGACAATTTGTTGCCATATATTAAAAAAGTTATCAAATTCATAAGATCTCTAGGCTTAAATCAGCGAAAATTCTCCGCTTTCTTAATTTAATTAGAATGCGAATATTCCAGTCTAAGATTCTCAAGAAAATAGTCGTTTTCTAATAACTAAAAATTAAGAGACAAACTTGTTTTCTGATCCAACATGGTTATAAGTTGATGTAACAAAATACATACACGGTTTACATTTATTGCTATAAAGAAAATATTAGATCATTACGAAATTTGTGACAAATTTAAGCCATTCAAATGCAAACTAGTTTTTTGGGAAACGCAATTAAAAAGGCAAATTTAACGCACATACGAAATGAACAAATCAAGTTTAGGTTAAAGTGCATCGTATCAAAAGTATGTAAGTAAGTAGTCATAGAACTGAATTTGAAACAAGATTTACAGACTTTAATTCTTTGGATGACATTTTTTTTTGATGTGCCAAAACACACAAAGGTTTGCATTTGAAATAATTTCCACGTGTGGAAGTACTTATCGGTGCGAGCAGTTATTTTCGCTTATGAAAGGAAATAAGTCTCCAGTCATATCCAGCATAAACGATGTTCATCTTGGGTCAGTTTTGAAAGTAACTACTGCTAACAGTATTGCTCTTGAAGTAGAAAAGATAGATAAGAGATGCCAAATATATTTTATGTGCCTTGGTGCCGCGTAATAGTGAAATCTTAATAGGAAATCGCGTTTATCGAGGGCCGAATGGCTCCAGAGGATCTCAAATTTTTATATGAAAGTAAACGTACATTTCTATGAAAATTTTCATTTTTTTGCGGTCCACCTAAACTTATTTTTATGCGCTTTGTGCTTGCTTTTGTGTTGACGACTTTTTTTTTAGAAAAATATTTTCCTGAAAAAAAAGTGCTGAAATGTTTAAAAAACCCTAAATTGTGATTAATCAATATTTTTCATACTGTCAACCGTAAATATTTTTTAAAAAACCATATTCAAAATATCATGACCTGTGGGAACTATTTACGATTTTAATATGTAGCTGCTAAGTGATTAATTAATAAAATGATTGAAGCTTCGTCAATATCAATATAGAAAATACAAAGCGTACTCAATTGATAGGCCTGAAAGTATAGCGTGATTTTTTTCAGGACAACTGAAACACATGCTTGCTTTGGAAGAATCTTAATGAGGTATGCATGTTTTATTTTGCACTCGAGTTTTAAAACCCATTCCACTTACGTTTATTTCATGTTTTGTTCACAAAACCGGCTTCTATTTTTGTGCTAATGAACAGCGTGATCGCCATTTCGCTGAATGGATAAGTGGCGTTATGGACAGCGCATTAGTGAAATAACTATTTGCATCGATCGTTCGATTTTTTTAGTCAAATGTTACGCTATAATCAAGTATTATACATAAGCCAACCAATCAACTGTCCTAAATATAAAATGATTGACCTATTTGGTAGATACCTTAGATCAAAAGTTGGTATAATAAAGAATATCTACCTAACCATATGTGGAAGATAATGAAACTCCACCGTTTTTTTTAAACTGTGAAATGTGATAAAAATGGAAAAATTGATATGACATCCTACGAACTTATTGAGTGACGTGTTAAATCAAACACTCTTTAGTCTCCAATGAATATCGCATATATCCAACAATGCATATAGCAGCTTATAGAGACTTTACGAATAGATCAAACATGGATACTCCGCAACTGCATAATTTTATTAAATGAAAGCAAAGACTTTTCGCGCAAAAAATATCGATTCAAAGGGACATCCGTTTTAAAACCGAGCAAAATTATACGCAAAATAAAACGGTCGGCTTATCGCCCTGGCAAACGAAAGCTTGTTTATATATATAATTGCGATGTTTATCCATGAATACATTAGCCGATGTATCTGATTGCAGGCAGTAAATAAATTGAGATAGGAAATAAACCGTAGCGTTGTCAAACGATCACTTTACAGCGAGCAAATAAATTGTTAAAATCTATTTAAAATGTAATCCGCTCTCGTGGCGAGCCGCCCCTGCGTGGAAAACCATCCCGAACAGGAAAAAGGATCATTTATAAACGTCTCGTGTGTAGGAACCGGCGGTGTTTCCCTCCCACACTAACAATGTACCACTTTCTATATCCAGACATTTTTTGTCCGGAAGACTTATGTATGGCCCGCACTGATGCCACACTTTGGTCCGTGGATACATTTGATGGTTGGGCGTAAATAAAATAACTGCGCCCCCGTTTTTTGTTTCTACACCGTAATCTGGCTAAGCATGCCACGTGAAACCTTAACATTTACTCGCAAGCTGGGCAATCAATTCTGTTCCGGCCCTGTACTTTAGTCTTTTTAAGCTGACAAACAACTAGTTTTTCCATTTCTGGGATGCTGTGGAGAGAAGCTTTTAATAATTTGCTAGTTTATCTTATTACTATACATTAATTCTCAACATATCCTACAGTTATAAATTATTTGACCAAACATCGATTAAACGTTTAATATCATCAGAATATCAAAATCTTGAACTGTTGTAATAAGAATTATTTAGGGTAGTAATTAAATAATATTTTATGATGAAGTGTTAATTAATTGCTAATAATATAGATGACAATATTGGATGATGTAAAAATTAAGAGCATTTAATTGTCTTAACAAACTATCTAAAGATATTGAAGCTGTGCTTGAACGCTATAAATTGAGGTTGGCATTTGTAAAACATTGAAATCTTAAAATAGATTTTGCCTAGAAAGCCAATTTTAGTATTCCTCGTTATGAGCAAAATCTCCGAGCTCTCCGTTCCTTTATCCATAGAAAAGATAGTCCGGAATTCCAAATCTGATATTAGTCAGAGTTTACTCAGTAAGTTTTGCTATATATTCAGCACACTAAAATGCATTCCTATAAACGTGCACTGAAAGTCTGATGTTAGCATACCGCAATATCTCGATCAACCGCATACCGATTATCCGCTTTGCGGGATTAGCGTAGTGCTTTGAAATGCTCGATTTCACCCATTCATCTGGTTCTCGAACATGGACGAGATAAACGAAATACATTTTTGAATCATGCAAGTCAAATCAATCGTATATGAGAGTATTCACTTTGATCCAATGCATCTCATCAATAATATTGAGCACATGGCCGATGTAATACTTTGATGGATCATCGATACAATTATATACATTTTAATACTTAAATGTTTTTATACGACATTTTGCTGAAGATTCCGATCGAATTTTATTTGTTAAGCGTCTGTTTTTGATACCCAAGATCTTTCAAGTAACTTTATTACGGCAACTTTTAAGGGTGAATGTCTTTTAGGGGCCGCTTGCCCTAATTGTTCTGGTCTTCTAATCTGATACAACTTTCTAAATTTAAAATCTTCTCAGAAAATATATAGACTTACTTTTTTTTTAACATTATTGCGATTGTTAAGTAAAATATTAAGCATTGTGTATAAATATGTTATGAGATAATTTTCCCCTTTTATATAATATTTATATTGAGCATTTTATTTCTTTACCTGAAGACAAACATATTAAATTCAGAAATATATGAAGCACAATGGTGGCTTTTTCCATAGGGCTTACGCACATACCCACACATATAAGCCATAAACAAGTACGCAAAGGACCGTGGGAGGGTGACATAGAAGAAACAACCCTCTTCGATTTCTTGTCATCCGCCCATGGGTCGGCATGGGTGAATTTGGCCCTCCCTTAAATTGAAAAATCAATAAGGGGCCGTAATAAAATAAAACCGATTGGATAGAATTACCAAAATTCTTCATCTCCGTGCCGCGATTACAAATTGATTGGAAATAAGGGCTTAATGATTTTTACCCCCGCGATTTTTTCAATTCTCCCAGAATTACGGCAGGCTAGGCGCGTTTCGTTTTTATGATCGCTTGTTATGGCGTGGCAGAAAAGATGTAATTCGATGATATATTTCGGATAAAAGATGAAAGAAAAAAAAAACTAACGCAGCCTTTCGATTCCATTCGAAATCTAAGAGACGTGATCGTTTTTTAAAAATGAAAATCTGTTGTGTTTCATAAATTTCGTGTTTTTAAGATGATGCTCTAATTATGCATTAATGCGAAATAAATAAATGGGGAATAATGGCTGTATAAAGTGGGACGGAAAGAATCCATGAAATGTAGTCTTGTTTTGGCTGAAACTGTTTCAGCCCACACATGCTCTCTTGGGATATTAAAATTCTTGAATAAATTCCAATGAAATGTAAGGACAGAATACTAATAACAATAAAATGTTTCTCTGTTTTGAAATTGATGTACATTGTCTTCAATATTAACAAACAATTCAATGTTTAGCCTAAAAAATGCAATGTAATCATGAGAAATTAATTCATTTTTAATAACACTATATTTATCATTCTTCTTCAAAGTGACTATAAGTAAAAGCTAAAAGTGCTAAACTTAAAGAGATCAGTTACACTTATACTGCTGTACTTTTAAGTCGTACTTTGGCCTTTTTGATGAAAATTCAAATTTAGCAACCCAATTTACAAAAGATCGATTTTCACCGAGTGAATAATTATTCAAAATTTAATACTTTATCATTTTCTCAAAAAAGAGACTGCAACGCGCAATTAAACATATCTGCAATGAACTGATCGATATTTTAAATATTCGCAAATGTCAAAATTAGTTCCAGAATTTTCGACTGCGTAAGGTGAATGCTGCCACACTGACTGCTGAAATCGAATTGTAATTCAATAGCAACTATGTATTGAAAAAATAACGGGAAGGCGTGGAGACAAGAAAGATGAGTGCCGCACGAACTAAGCGAAGCGAAGAGAACTTGGGCGATCGCATTAACGCAAGCATACAACTTCTAAAATTCGAATCCGAAAAACTGTTTTTAGACAAATTAATAACTGGAGATGCAAAATAAGTTATTTACTTTAATTATAGACACGAAAGTCAATGGATATCGAAGGATCATGTAGCAAAATCGACCCCTATGCCCGGCCTGACAACAACAAAAAATAGTCTGTTTGGTGGGACTGCAAGGGTATCATTTATTTTGAAATAATTAAACCTGGACAAACAAAAAAACCAATAATTTATTGTGGATATTAAATCATTTAGACACGTGTTTTTACAGCATGATAATACTCACCCCCCACAAGGCGAAAATAACGCGGTAAATAATAAACAGGCTTGAATGAAAGACAATTCGACATCATCCTTATTCTCCAGACATCGCTCCGTTGGATTTCCATCCTTTTAGATCTATGCATGACAAAGTGTTGGTATAGTGGCTTAGATCCTGGACTTGTATTGTAAAGGTTCAGGTTCAAATCCATATTGTGGTGGAAAATTTGGGAGATTAGAAATATTAATATTTCTGATCGATCGTCTCGATCCAGGTTTACCCTGGTTTCCTGGATTTGAATTTTATTCAATTTGCAACAATAATTAAATTTAGTTAGTAGTTTAGATAGTTTCGCTACTTACTCGTAGATTCTCTCCTCTCCTACCTTTCCAAAAAATCCTATCCTTACTTTACCCCGTGTGTAAGGCAATAGGAAACCACCACATTAAATCCTTTCCCTAGTAAGATCTCCTATGAAGATCCCCTATATCCGACATCGGATATGACACATCAAGACTCATGTTTTGATGGACGTCATAATTCGTGAACGTCATGGACTTTTATAATATTTTCGTTCAAAGCCCGTGATGTTTTACAATAGAGACATAAAAAATGTTGCCAAGGAGCTGAAGAACGTTCAAATTTTCAAAGATACTTTTAAAAATCCATATGTTAATTGTTATAACATTATTATTTTTCTTGCTATATCAATCGGCCTAACAAACGTATGCAATCTCTATATAAAACTCCTATGAGGATAAACTGATTTTATGTGGTGTATCAGTTCCTTCCACGTTTAAATAAGCATGTTTTGGTAGGTGATTTAAGTGCAATTGCAAACTTTTTTAAACAAAATTAATTATAATAACATGTTTTGCGTTTTCAAAACAAGGATATCATAATGAAACACAAATATATCATCAAATTTGTAAAAATATACCATTAATACCCTATATGATTTTTTTAATAAGAATATGCAATAAGAACTTAAAAAAGCATTTCCCCTTTTATTTTTACTAAAGCGATGCTATCAAGTGCTACCAATTTTTCAAGTATTCAATCTCATTGTTCGTTTATTAATTTTGGATAGAAACAAGTTACAATACAAAAATAAAACACGGTTTATATTGCAATGGTAAACTGATATCTTACATATGAAAAACCAACCATAGACTCACCACATTTATGTCATAGTTACATCATTTTACTTATCCACCTCCTAGCCCGAGTGCTACTATTTTAATACCTAGAGATAAAACCCTGTAAGATTAAAAATTAATCATTCAACGGCTATGAACTTACGTGGACATGGTATGTATTTATCATTCTTTCCGCATTTTAGTAGATACATAGTAAAACTTGAGCATATAAATTAGCATTTCCCAAGAAGTATTATAATCGTCTTTTAAATTTATGTAGAGCGTCTTTGAGGATAAATTCCGCCGTGATACAGAAAGCACATTGCCTAAGTGTATTTACGGATAAGACAAGTTTAAGCGGACACGCTTTAACTTTTATTAAAAGTTTAGCTGTAAGAGAGTCCTGACGCTGGATGCTGTACACTGCAGCCAAGAATGATACATGCTGAAAATTTGTCACTCGTCCCCGGGATGATATTAATGCTAACCGGGCAGAAAACAAATAGACATCTAGTTTCTTCATAACTCCTGCCTTCTGCTACGAAACGGAACGAGTATCACACGTATGCCAGCTTAAGCTCGAGGGCTCATATATTAAGCCTTAGCAAAAAGTTTCCGAGAACACACCCGGGGGGTCGACTAATGTTGAATTTTTTTTCTCTAGGTGAGCATAAGAAAAATGTAGGATTCTTCTCACACAACGATTTCAGATTATTTTTTGATGTGTGGCTGAATTTTTTATGCCGTGAGCAGAAGTGACTTATATTACCAAGAAATCCTTAAATATCAAGAAAATTTTCTATTATATAATTCTGTAATATACGTTCCAAGTATAAAAGTCGTTAGACGAATTGAAATGTACGCTTTTAATTAAAAGCACGTATTAACAAGAGAGCGTCTATTTCCATAGTTCGGAAGAAATTTTTGTATTGTATATTTTTTAAGTATAAATATTTAATAATCTTAATCAATAGTCCCAAAGAACTAATATAATTTAAAATATGCTATTAAATAAGATTTATTTTATAGGAACGATAAAAGCCTATTTTTCCCATATGGTGTTGGAGTCTGCACCTGCATCCTGAACTAAGCTGTGCGCATCCTGGTATAGCTTTTCAATTGGTTTTCCAACCCCTAGGCAGTTTTTCAATCGGCCTCCCTATTGCAACCCCATAGGAAGCTTTTATTTTATAGATATGCTCCAAAAGGATTTAGTAAGCGTTTCGGATATTTCTCATTCGTTGGTTATTGATACTGAATGTGTTCAAATATAAATAAGACATATTTGATATTATCGTCAGTTTATTTCATAAATATACGAAAAAACACCATCCTTCAATACTGCAAACTAGTTATGATTAATACATTTTTTAAATTTAATAAATAAATAAATATATTATAATATTATGAATGTTATAATTACCATTCATTAACTGCAGTGGCTTAAATTTAGTGTAGTGGAAACATAAATGACAAACTCACTGTATAATCTAAGTAAATTAGAAATATAAATAGTCATAATTATTTTTAAGTTACACACTTAAACCTTTTTTTTGCGGTAGATGCTGTTCCACAGAAAATTGCACAAAAAATCTATGACTTGCATAGTATAAGTGAAAATGCGTTCCATGGATTTTAAAAATCGCATAACTTTAAAATAGCTATATAAAATATATTAAAAATTGCATTAAAAAAGTTAATAAAAATACATTAAATCAATAAGGCTATTTAAAAATAACATTTTTGGTAATTAAGGAGGTCTGACATCTAGCATTTCGAATGCCAGACATCCACTAGAAAAGTACTAATTATTTTAATTACAAACTATCATCGCTGTATGATAATTTTCGTTGCGATTTTCGATATGAATCAAAATCGCTCTCTTCGGAAAAAATAGTATACCCAGTGTCAATGTCATCATTGTTCTGTGTAGATTTTACAGTGATCGCCGAGCAGTAAGATGGAGGTGGTTGGGTACTGACGCTAACATTTTCGTCTTAAAAATTATCTTTTTTTATGGAGAGACAGATTACACCTATGAGTCTGCTGGAAGGACATCCTTCCGTATTCAAGGCTGTTCGACAACTCCCCACTTACCGCGCGTCACTGCATAATGAGAAGCGGTGTACCCACAACCCATACAACAAAAGAAAGCATATTTTTTTAATGAAAAAAAGCCAAAAAAACCATGGTCAGTTTGATCTTCCCACAATCCTCAATCGTATGATAATCCATATTTTTAAAGCCCATTAATATGCTTAAATAATAGATAAACTTAAATTGATTTCATTGTTCCGACATTGTATAACTTTGACAAATGACTTTATCAACAGTTATGACGTGTTGAAATACGTTCAATTGCGATCCCATTTTCCACAAAGCAGTGCCATCGATGTATGCATTGTCCGCATAAACCACGAAACCCCAAATTTCTCTATTAATTTTCCACAAATCCAATCCTCCAATAATGGCAGAGTAATAGGCTCCTTCGCCGAACGCAAAGTTGTCCACCGGCAGAAGCTTCTAGACATTTGCGACCGAATTTCGACAATTCCAATTCGGCTACTCCACTATTTGGGAGAGAGGCCTTTTGTTTTGTGCTAGCCGATAAATAGTCAGCCAAAAGACGTCCCATAAAGTTGCCGACCACCAATAATTTATATTCAAACTGTGTCATTTGCGCCAAGAGAGGTGGAGGAAAAGTACACGGCGAAGAGACCGCAAGAGGATAATCTATTTTGGAGGCCTAACTTAATTACGGTCGCTTTGTGCGATTCTTTTTTTATTCCACTACTTTCACGCTCAATTTAAATTGGATCTATGGCAAAATTATTTAGCAATTACCAAATTTCCGGGTTCACGAGATATGATAGAACGAGGGGTTAGCGAATTTGTTCTACGTCGATAAACTCTAATCCAATAAAAAAGAGTATTTCACAAGGGTTGAAAATAATTTAATTTCATAATCAAATGCAATAAAAAACGACATTTGTTTCAATTACCATATTCCATGAATAATGAAGCAATAACACTAATTCGCAAACACCCCTCGTTGCAGAAATAAAGCAAATTAATTTTTTGCAATCCCATTCACTTTACAATCAAACCCCGTCGATTGCAGGGTCCGCGCTTAAAAGGTTTCCACACAGTCACTCCCAAGAAAACTTCCCCTTTTCAATACCCCCTCTGAAATATAATTCACCCTGTCTTTATTGTGACAACCCCAATATTAAGTGCTGGCACTTAAGTGATGGGATTAGTGCGGTGGAATAATTGCACTAGCTTAAATTCAATAAACTTAAGTGAAAAACGCACACAACAACATGAATAACAAATTTAAATATACGGAAATATAAATGTTTTATCTGAAATTTTTTGCTCCGTTCCTTCGCGCGCTTAACATTTTTTATCGCGCTCCCATAGGAGGAAGTTTACAAAGAATTAAATAAGAAAAGAGCAAGAAGCTTCATAATATGGCGAAAGCAGAAAATTTTGCGAAATTCCCATAAAAACAATAAAGAAAACATAGAGTTCTTAATTAAGAGAAGTTGTCCCGAGAGAATTTGAACCGCGTCCGATGCACTGCCTACATATTTTTTTACCTTTATTAATTGACCTTTTGGCAATTTTGTTTTTCAGAATTTTTAGCTATTAATAATTAAAAAAAAAACGAGAAACATACAATCAATTTAAAATTCAAGTAAACCTACAAATAAAACTTAATTGATATCAAAACCATTGGAATATCCAAAATATTTGACTATCTACGTATTTAAGGCATATTATGATGATTTAAAACTTATAAACTAATTAAAGTTACAACGGCAAATTTATTTTAAAAATATTTATTTGTATTCAAACAATTAACTTCTCATTGTTCAGAACGAAAATGATCTATTAGTAATTAGCGAAGTTATCATGATTTAAATAATATATTTGAATTATCTTCGCAAATCAATCAATACCAATCGGGACGATCTAATTTAAATATTAATATTTTTAAAGCCAATAAATCATAAATAACCTAAATTAGGACGATCTATCAAAAATATTAATTCTAATCAACTAGATTTGTTAATAATATAAAAAATATTTTCTTATCCTGGATCTGCATCCGAAATTGTATGTTAGTAAAAAGTAGAGTAAAACAAATTAATTTGATCAATTTAAAGCTGTTGAAATATATGGACTGTTTCACTTTCAATCATTTGCTTTTGGCATAAAATCAACATCAATTATCATCCAACGTGGTAAATGTGTATCTATCATGTCACTCTATCGAACTTGTATTTCCCTTTTAATCTGTTTAAAATACATCAATACATCACAAAAATCATCAATGTGGAATAATGATGAAAGTAAATGGGTTGTATCAGTATATTTTAGTATGCCGATTATTAAAAATGTTCTCATAAAATTATTTTATTGTATTAACAAATATAATACACGAGCTAAGAAATAATATAAAATTAAAATATTTCATGTGAGATTAGAACTTCTTTCTGTATTGAAAAAAATTAAGAGAACTTCATCAATTGCTAAAACTTTGAATGTCAATGCGTGTTTAATAATTTGGACGATACAAAAAAATAAGAACAAATGCAGGATCAGTCTAAAATCATCACATAATATAAAATTTCGAAGAGAATTTGTATCAGCCAACAAAAAGTTTTGGATTTGGTTGATAAATCAAAACGTTTATGGGCACATTGATGAAGAGAAGTTTGAACTCGAAGAGAAAAGAGCTTAATTCTCTATCATGAAATATATGAAGACTATACCCTAAAAGTAAGCAATCGCTAAAAACAAGGTTTTTAAATGAAAAAAAACTCCAAAATTTTGAAGACCAGTAATAAAAATCTACAAGTTATCTTGATGTTAATCAAATATGGATAATAAAAATTTCAGCAGTTTATTCTTTGGAAAACATAATTCTTATCTGAAAACATTTTGGAGCACTGTAACAAGGTAACGACATATGTCCAAATACAATAAGATGTGCAGACATGTGAAAAAATCTTTACAATGCGAATTGGGGCGAAGTACGGGTCAGCGGCTTAACTTGGTATTCCGTTCACAGGTAAGATGAATTTGTCGCACAGGAAGCCGGAAGAGTGTGACCACATACCGAATTTCTAAGCCTTTGAGTACCGATTCTTTGGGGACCATTCTTATTCCCCACGCTCGGTCATTTCCAGTTAAAGTTGTTCCCCTGCAAATTGCTCATATATTTCTATCACCCCGAATGAGGTTAAAGTGCTGAATTAAAATAAATACGAATCGAACATAAGCCATGAGAACATGCGTGTTGAAACAATTATTTTTGGTTAATCGGTTGCTCATCAAGTTATTTTGCGTAATTAAATTAAATTCCTTAATTTCACACCGGAAATAATTTGCGGGAATTTCAGGTTTGCGGTAAATTGGTTGGGCTATGGGGGAGGGTGGCGAAATAAGGGTGAGACCAATGTTACTGATACTCTTTGGTCTTTCGGGGTGAGGCAATATCCGAAGTTGTTCTTTTGGAGAGAAATGGTGTGGCAAAATCATGAGGTGGCCTATATACATCTAACGGCTGGAAGATGTATCCCAAACTAGAAATTTCAATAGGTGCTAAACAAGTACTAATAACATTTCTTTGCATTGTATTTTTTCATCGAATTATATAGCCGGGTTCTATGATTAAACCAATAATTCTGAATAGATATGAATACAAAACCTTCAAAATTCGTTGGTGATAATTAAAACACGATAACTTTTACAACTCACTCAAAATAGAATAATATCCATTAGTTTCAATAGTGTTTGGTCAACGAAAAACTAAATTACTTATTCCATTTTTATAAAATTCAGCTCTTTTAGAACTAGTTAATACTTAAAATTTTTGGATTACCTCATCCCGGTTTCGGAACTTTTTATTCCTTAAAAAATACTCCAAGTGATGAAAAAGGTGAAAATCTGGCTAATAAGGTAAAGTGATAAAATCTCATAATTTATAGTTTTATATTTAATTTGAAAATGATTATCTGCGATGTATTCGGTAAAGTCGAATTTATATATATTATACAATGTTTATCTATTTCACATGTGGATTCTTTAATTCAACTCTATTAAGATCGTTTAGGTATAATATAATTGAGTATGAGAGGAGTATGAGCTGAGTTGAGGATAGTTTGATAAGTTCAAGATGACAGGCATACATAGTGTCATTTGTCACAGAGAAGCAGTCAGTATCAACGAAAAAACAGCAGAGGAATTTATAAAGGAATTCAAAACACTTATCGACTCAGAATGGTACATTCCCCACAGTTCTTTAATTGCGATAAAATAGGACTCTTCTGGAAAAAAAAATTCAAATAGGACCTATATCACACAAGTTGAGATCTAATTATCAGGCCATGAACCGATAAAATATCGTCTGATACTCCTCGTTTGTGCGAATTCGAGTGGCGACAAGAAGATAAAAGCTCTTCTCTTTACTCTTCGGTGAACCCGTGAGCATTTACTGAAGTTGCCCGTTATGTGGAGGTCAAACAGTAGAACATGAATCGACGAAGAGCTGTTTACCGAATGAATGAAAAAAATACTCGTTGCATAATAATCTTCCTCCTTCTTCAAGAGAGTTCAAGATAATATTTTGGAGGAGTTTAGTTTTATAAAAATTGTCTTCCTTCCACCCAATACAAGTTCTATCCTGCAGCCCATGGACCAGCAAGTTATTTCTAACTTCAAGAAATTGTATTCGAAGGGGCTTTTCAAACTCTGCTTCGATGTCACTGAGGACATGCAGCTTACCCTACAAGAGCTTTGGAAAAACTACTTCGACATCGTAGGGTGCCTGAAACTCAAGAAGAATACTGAACTCTGCGTGCAAAAAATTGTGGCCTGAGATGCTTTTAGAATGAGACTTCGAGGGATTTGCGAGTAAAAAGGAGGCTATCGAAGGAATTGTGTTCCTGGCTAAATTTCTAGGTCTCTAGATACACGAATTTGACATTGAAGAACTCGTTGCAGAACATAACGATAACATAAAAATAAACTATCAACAACAGAGATTAGAACTCATATTTCAATGTAGTTAAAATTACAAATATTTATGAAAGAAAATCATTAATGATATTTTATACTTAAATTAACATTATTATATGTATTATTAAAAATGGAACATCTCCTCCGCATTACTTGAGATGAACTGACAATAACGCAAGTAAGACATAAAAATCCAAGCTTTCAAGGTAAGTGAATTAACAAATACTCGCACACATCAGCTTTCTATTGTCACATAAACGTGGAAACACTGGGACCAGAAGACAAACCTGCACAACTAGACTCGCGGTCCGACCGCCAAAGTGCTGTTTCGACTGCTCCCATAATACAGTCTTGACTGTGGAGTCATTTGATTTTGTTGATGTGGACCTGACTAGTTGATATTACTTGATACGTTACTTTAACCTATTTGTTTGTTCCAGCTCTGTCTATTTTTTTCCAGTTTGCTCCCAGTCTGACCAATTAAATATTGTTTGATTGTGCCCAGTTGACACTAAACGCCGAAGTTCGAATACTTTGATGCGACATAATTACCCTTTGCTAATACAATTTGACTAATACTTCTTTGAGGCCTAACGACATCGGCATCGACATAACTACTATGCTTATACGATTTTATGTATTTTAATTATTGGCCACTTTACTTATACGTATTTACAGAGTAAATACTTAAATACTCTTTTAACAGCAAGCTAATACTTAGTTTAACTACTATTCACTGCTACTTTTACAAATCAAGACTTGCTTATCACTCGCTATTCGTTACATAGTCGATCCAACCCAAAAATATGGAGCATGATGAACCGTATCGGTTCGGAACCAAGATTTTTTAGGAACAGAACAAGGACAAGAAGAACATTAAAGAGACGGCCTCGAAGAGATGCATATGAGGAACTTCACTTTGCAACGTAAACAAAATTGTCTTCCGTTGACTTCTATATCGTTTTGTAATCGCCGAACTGAGAGGGGCAACCTGAAATGATGGCGAAACCACTCAATTTCGAATTCGCTCGGGTAAGTTGTACGGTGACGGGGAGACACCCTCAGTTGGTGTAGGAGCGAATCCGAGATGCACTCAAGCGTCACGTCTGTCTTCACCCTACCCCGGGCAACGCCCTAGCGAGGAAAGGGGGACTGGACTCCTTGTACTCCAGAAAGCTCTTTTCAGTAGAGTCAAAAAGGTCGTCTAGAGTAGTTTTCCACCATCTCCTATGAAAACTACTCAGTCTTTACAAACCTTCCACATTCCTTATCGAGACGATTGCGAAAGCGTTCGTCAATACGTTCACTCAGGATACCCGTTGGGTGAACGTTCGAAACAAAACTCGGTGGTAATGCTACCTTCAATATCGAGCGAACGAGGAGGTGAATGTATGATACAGACGAAATGGATGTAACCCCTTCCTGTGAATGGATATTGAAGAGGCCCATAGTTCTGCAGTGGACTGTTAGTGGCTGCACTATGATGATGATGATATGTATTATTAAATAATATTGTTTATTATTGAATGGATTTTTTTTCATAGTAATACTTTTAGGGGTATGGAAAGAATTAATTACATTTCCATTATTTCTTATGGGAAACTCTTAACGGGCTACGAGTTTTTTCACCTTAAGAGCTACCTTCTGGAACGAATTAAACTCGTAACCCAAGTTTTCACTTTAATACAGTAGCTTCTTGTTGCTTAACAAGACTACGACTGAATAGAAATATTAGGTAGGCGTTAAGATTTATTTTATAATTCTTAATTTATTTTTAATTTAGCGTATAATTATATTGGAATAACATCTGATTAAGTACTTGATCTTTAAGTGGGCACTTTGTTAAATTTGTTAAGCGATTAAACTTATACTTTTTGGACTGGAGCTTTTTGCAGCTTTATGAAATTTTACTCTGTGAATAAGCTTTATAAATAACACATAAGTATTCTGCAAAAAGTAGAATATTTAAACCACACAATGTAAACCACTGAAAGGATTAAATACAGGCTTCTACGTTCCATACAGCTTTTACGCTGCACATTTTGAAGCTTCCATGCTCAAATTTCAGCATGACACAATTACGAAAAAACTCCCCCAACGCAGTATTACAAAATTGTGCTTAGAATTATTGGTTTGCGTTTTTATTATCTCGATTTAAAGTCGGCGAAAGATCTTATAAATGAAAATGTTTACACGTAAAACCGAAAAATGGGCTACCGCTGCGATTGCGGCCATAAACACATACACGAACGTTCCTCGTGAATTTATTGCACGAATTTTTATATTGTTCTTAAAATGACGCAATACACGCTTTTTGTATCGTAAAAATCAAAACGTTCTCTTTTTGGATGGTGAAAATTTCGCCAAACTGATGTAAATCCAGGGCGCGTCCGCTAAAACTTCGTTAATATGGAAGTCATGTATTCGCTGACCTCAGTTGTAAAACTTGATCGGCAAATATTCGAGCCATTCTAATAAAGTTTTCCCCGTGAAATATTTTTTATTTATTTTTTACCGAGCATTTTACAAACCTACGAATACATTTTTTTAAAAATCTGCTTTCGTACAAAGCAAATTTTCTTACAAAGAATTTGATGCAAATATATCTCATTTAAGCTTTTTTTAAATAATGTATGGCTCTATATCGTCAATATTATGGACTTCTATTTTTTTATTAGCTACTTTGATTTTAAGTGTTGGATGAAAAAAATAGAGTTCAATTATTGCTCTTGGGCACCAACTTTGTTTGTTATCGCAGAGTTTTATAACAATCTGTGAATTCTGCATAATTTTAATACATAGCTCGCGGAAACAGAGAATTCTTATTTTGTACACTATTTTCATCTTCAGTTATATGAATAGTTCTAGAGTCAACAGATGAGATCATTTTGCGAGCCTCATTTTTGAGAACTTCTTATTTCATCTTCTTACCACTCCAACCCTTAAATAGGATATGTTCCAAAAACATCTCGGTAAGCTCACGGTTAAACGCGCTGAAGGGTTACTTTAGGATTCGCAAATGCTTAATAGCTTCAAGCTCACTTCTTAAAATCTGTCTACGCCTGAATGGCGATTGAATAATAAATTAAAAGCGCGTCTTTCGCGAGCCGTATTGAAAGAACATCCTACTCACGACAGCGGTGCTTAAAGCTTTAAGTGATTTACGAGCAGCTGGTGGAGGCTATGTGTTACAAATAAATACGCATAGGATTGTATGGAGCAACCCCTAGCCCATACGTGATGCGGTGGCCTACCCTCGGGTGCGATATTTCCACATCGGTTCGAGATGTTTCAAAACTTTCAAAGCCACCGCGTGAAATGTGACGCTGGCCTGTGGCTTTCTCCTATATAACTCTGCCAAAAGTCAACTTCTGCAAAACTTGTCAAAGAAACACATACATTAGGGAGGCCGTCGTCCTGCCCCATTTTTGTCGATGTCGGGAACACGGTACACATTAATCTGATACCAATCATTTTTACTTCCCGTGTAAATGAAACGTTTGAGTTTTTTTTTTTAAATCTGACTTTTAAACGCCCGTCATATGAGACGATGATGGTGTTAGAGATTTTTCATTAAAATCCTTAATAAAGTTATCAGACAAATTGCGTATGAAATTACATCTGATATCCCGCTGAGAGCTGCTCATAGAAAGTTGATTTACTATCATGCTGTGAAATCGAAATCAGAATTTAAAGGGAGCGAAACTGTTATGGCGTAATCTTGAAAGTAATATGAGTCATTCTTAAAGAATATTACTAATATTTTTTTAATTTAACTTAAATATAGTTGTCTGGATTTATTTCGATTTAATATATTTAAGCTAATATATACTGAGTAAAAACTAGATAATTTGTCATAATTATACCTAAGGAAAACGATTTGATCAATAGAAATATTTTAAATTTGATTTTTTAAAACTTTTGATGAAAAAAATACAAAGAGGAAAAAAAGTTACTTTAGGAGATAACTATTCTCATTATTTTCATGAATATAAAATAAGATGTTTTCGGGCTTTAATATAATTTTCAGAAAGGAAATTTGATGTACGTAATGGTGCTTTTAAAAGTCAAGTTTGGATCTCAAATAATAACCACGATGTAATATACATTTTTTGAGGTAAACGAACCCAAGGTATAAAATTGAAATTGTTGAAATTGACTCTTCCACTCTAACAGAAATATATTATTTAGTCAACAATTTTGATTTTATATGGCTAATGAATTGTAGTATGTGCTTATACAAAGCAGTGTGTATGGATATCTAACTTATTATAGAGATTTTAATTTATCCGCGTCCATCAATCCGATATAAGGCTCGAAATAACGGAAAAAGAGGTAAAATTTTAATTTACCTCTCAAATAATTACATAACGCCATCGTCTAATCGTTTTTCAGCACGATTAAAATTATTTGTAACGTTTCATATATATAACATATGCATAGGAAGGAAAAAGAGTCGACCGATAGTCTTGGCCGTGGGAAAATATATTCTTCTCGCTGGGTCGGCTGTAGTTTCGTAGCGAATCCTTTTCTGAGTTAATACAAGTGTGTTTTCGTTAACACCTGCTCATCTTCATATTTCTGTTTGACTTCAATGGGTCGTAATCACTGTTTTTGGCTTTTAAGTAGAATTTTAAATAGCGGTTCTTATTAAATAACATAAAAATTCTAAGAAATATTGCATCAGCTGACAGAATCTGTCAAAATATAAAAACGGTTAGAATTTACTGACAAATTAACTCACTTTGTTAAAAGAAAATGATCCTCTGGTGAAATTTGAAAATGGTATTGGATTTTTTTAGCCCTTCATTATGAAATATTTAAAGGTTTATATGCTAAATTTAAGCAGTCGTTAATTACAGAGTTTTTAAATGTTAAAGAATACAAAATTTGAAACTCCAATTGTAATGAAAACCTACAAATAAAGTTGAATAAATAGGATTACAATTAGAAGTGTTGATAAATGAACAATGTTATTATTAACAAGTCGTGAATTGGCCAGAAAAATAAATTGCGATCATAAAATGATTCTCAATCATCTTTATTCAATGAGATTTGCCGAAAAACTGGGAGCCTGGGTGCCTCACGAGCTTAACGATAACAACAAAGGCTATGCATAAACATGCGGTTTTTGTACCGAATCGTCACGGGAGATGAGAAATGTTGTCTATACATAAATATGAAGCAAAGAAAGGAATGGGTGACTCCAGGAGATACGCCCAAAGCTGAGAGTCAAGCCTGACTTCTATCCAAAGAAGGCCATGATATGCGTTTGGTGGGACTGGGAAGGCATGTTGCATTGGAAAATACTCGAAAGGAATGCCTACGGTCAACAAGGAGCTTTACAAAGCTCAACCTACAACGCGTGAAAGAGGCTATTCAACTGAAAAGATCCCATCGACAAGGCCAAACCATACTCCTTCACAATAACGCCAGGCCCCATGTTGCACAAGTCGTCAAAGTCGCACTCCAAGAGCTCGAATGGGAGGTCCTTCAGCATCCGCCGTATTCTCCAGACCTTGCACCGACAGATTATCATCTTTTCCGCTCGCTGTCGAACTATATGAGAAGGCGTTACCTTCGACAATGACGACGACCTTAAAAACTACCTCAACAAATTCTTCGATACCAGACCAGACGATTTTTGGCAGAACGGCATCGACAAATTGATCGAGAGATGAGAGGAGGTAGTAAATAGAAACGGCGAATACATAATTAATTAATGTATTGTTAAAACTATTGATTTTTGTTTAAATAAAAGTTTTTGATAACAACGCTACCAACTTATTCCCCAACCTCCACATGTACACTCCCCAACACTCCCAACCTCGTTCATGAATCCACATGGCCGCATTATACGAGGGCCGAATTCATATGATGTAATCGAATATGTTTGAATTAAGTAATTTACACAGGGAATCGTTTAATTGAATTCGCACTGCGAACACCGCCTAGCTCGATTAATATAAAATTATTTGCGTTCCAAGCCACGACTTTAAGAAATGTCTATTGAGAGTCTCGCGCTTAATTTGGTTCCGTTAAATTTAAAGTCTATCCTATAGACATTGGGGGTGGTTCGGTAAAGTCTGAAATCATGTGTGCAGAATGTTTGGTTTGTTCGCAGGTATAATTTATTCGACGGTGGTGGTGTGGTATGTAATTAAAGTGCGAGGTGCGTACGCCAAGAATGATAGATAAACGTTACTCAATCTTAATTAAGTACTGGCATCTGTGTGTTTGCTAAGCCCAGTCTAGGAGAAAATAGGAGTATCGGTTTCTAACTTTTTGAGTACACTTGTACTTAGCGCCAGGTGTAACCTTAAGGGGTTGAAAGGGTTGTTTATCGCGAAGCAGGGGAACATTTTTAGGCTTATTCAAACTATCATTTTAATAAATATCTTACGTTTATTTTGATTTAATCACATACACTATACAAACAAATCGTGTGAGTATTCTCGCGCGATAGAAGTAAAACTTCTTGGCTTCTAGAAAACGTTAATTTTATGCATTGATTTTTTTTCCATTTTTTAACAGTTTTTAACCATTTATCCGACTTTTTTAGTGGTTTATTCGCTTTCTTCCGTTCTCTAAAGGTTCGTATCCTATTTGTACCATGTAATTGGCAAATACACGTAAGATTTCTATGATGTGTTTGGCAGAGAAGAAGAGAGTACAAATTATTTTCTCTGTCATTCCGTCTATCTGTCGCTTGGAGTTTCACTTTCCGTGACGTTCAAGCAAATTTATCGCACAATAGCAATATCGTCAGTGCTATACAAGTGAAACTGACGAATTTATAATGAGTAGCAAAATACACGGGTGTGTAGAAGCTCATATTATATATGTGGGTGTATCTAAGTACGCCATTTGGAGGATTATGGTAGATTATTTACACTATGGGTAAATATTTCATATGCGCCACTGTTGATTATATTTTCTCTTTTACGAAGAAATTTCACATCGAGTACCTATTCAAGTATTCTGCATCATATCTTGAAATGTTACACGTTATTAGAAACACGAGAGTACACATTTGCTTGGAACACTGAAGGAATTCAACGAATTCGATCAGCATCAACACGTAAAGAACGCAGATTAAAAAATATGCTATTGTATTCAAAATTTCAATATTTTTCGACAGAATATTGACAGAATTTCTATATAAAATTATATAGAAGTTCAAAATAAATTATAAAGATTTTACGCTTAGCAACCGTTCGCTGTTCATTAGTAAGAATCTCCGTAACTGCAGCGTCAAATTATTAAATATATATATATATATATATTCTTTGGTGAATTTATTAATACTGACGTACTGTAACGAAGGTGATCTTGAAACGTTAGCCATGAATATTCAAGTTTAATTTATGATTCCCCGACTGCTTAACGAGGATCTGATTCCACTACATACGGCACATCACTGCCCAATGTACGGGACATATTTGTTCTATAAATTGAATGGTGATGTGTGTATTTTTTTATTAATCCATTTGCCTTTATCGAATGAAAACAACATGTAATAATCCAAATATTCCCAATGGATTTTTGACTATTGGCATTAAAAAAAACCAAAACAACACATCTCAAAAAATCGTTTTTAATGATAATTAAAAATATGTGTTTCTTGAACCGTATCTCGATACAATTTGGCTATGGAGGAAATATGATTTTTTATAAAATTATTATCGATTGCTCTAAATATTCCAAATTTAGAATTTTTGCATAATAAAACAACAAGCTATTTTATGACGTTCTACGACGAATTATATCCTACGAATTTATTGAGTGATATGTTATAGAATTTACGACAGATCAGAGAAATAATATTTTGTTAAATGAGTTAAAAGTATGCCACATTAGGAAAATTTATATTTAATTCAATTTATTTCATCCAAGCCAATAAGAAAATAGAACGTTTAAAGCCCGATGACATTGGTGCATTTGTCGCTTGCGCATCCGTGGGAACGCTCAGTAAACAAATCTTTATCAAAGCCGAATGCATAATGCTCCACAAATGAATTAACCACTACGACTATGGTAAATATTACCAATCCAAATTAGATCGATGTTTCATGCTCCAAATGAAGCAAACATTGAAAGAGGAATGTCCTTTTAGTTTGCATCATTAAATAGGTGTTTTCATAAATGCGAAATGATTAGAGCTATTTGTATTTATTTTTTTGCAATTGTTTACAACATTTGGTCGAATTACTCCAACGCTCTTAAATGTCATGACTATTTCTATTATATTTACAAAATCGACTTTGAGAAAATTTGGTATCAACTCTCAAATTAAAAAGGCTTTCAATCAATCATCATTCAAGCATTATTAGTAATTGTTTATTTTCATTGGGGATTTTAAAATATGTTTCTTTACTACGAACATGTAACAAATCATTAAATATGTATGCTCTTTATTACTACCCAAGTTTTTCTAGAAAAGATGAAGTTCTTCAAAGAAAGTTATGAACTTTACAACTCGTCTTTACTTTTAAGTTTTTCTTCGAATTTTCTTTGAATAATCAATAAGACTAGTCGGAATAAATACATATTTAAGCATATGGATACTATTTTATAAATATGCTTTTTATAGTACATATGCAGCACAAAAATAGAAGGGGTCAAGTTAGCATGTTCTCAAATATTATTATCCAGACACGCTTAGTGTCTCCAGAATTACTTAGAAATTGAAAAAGTCATGCCGTACCATTGTTCACGTTCCATTATAGCGGGGCTGTTATACAAGTGAAGCGAGATAAAATCTCCTCCAGGCCAGGGCTGTATTCCATGGTGGTCAGTGTATACGGGATAGATATCAGCCGGCATTATGGTCGAGTTTCACGGGGGTAACGTTGCACGTAATTGCGTTTAACCCTCACACACCCTATAATGTATAAGCCACCCCCTTTGCTCTGCCTCGTCGCTGATAACATTCAAATACCACCCCTTGTGAACTAGACACCCTGATACGCCACTATGAAATCTCCCTGTCTTACTTATCCCGCCCTCCCTGAGAACGCCATCACACCCCCACACTCTCATGTATTTTTTCCCGGGGGGACCACGATTTCAATGATTAAAATGCCGAATATGAATTCCGCTCGTGGCTGTTATTATCGCCGCAGTATGGAGTGTTCTTCGTAAATTCTGTCATGAGCATTTCGAGGATTTGGGGTTGTTCTATATGTGATTATCATTCGGTGGGATTTAATTATGATGGCACGTGTACGGGGGATTGGGGTGATTCATAATGTGTATAATTTTAATCCGATGTGATTCATGGTTAATTATTTTAATTCTGATAACGTAAGTAAGTATGGGCATAAATCAAGTCGATGGAGTAAATATCTTATACACACGTAAAACGAAAATTTTATGTACAGCTATTTACTAACCGGTCAATTTTCTGATTTCACGATATAAAAACAACTTGGAAATTGTATCATGTCATATTTAAATGATTTATTGGCGAAAAATATATTAGCAAGGGGAAAAATTAGAAATATAATAAAATATCAATTTGACCCTTTTTCACAGGAATCTATTTCAAAAATAAAATAATTATTTTGTAGTAATAAAATGTTAAAAGTAAATTTAAAAAAAATAAGTTTAAGTTAATTATACATCAGAAGCATGAAATATGCATGCGAAACAGTCAATTGGTACAAGGGGTGGCATACGGCAAAAAAATATACTCGCACGCTATTTTACAACAAATTTTCTACAAAAATGATATATTTAGCATTGTTAATATGATGAAGTAAAACAAAGCAAGATTGAGTGAATACAAATCAATAGTAAAATAGAGGGTCGAACGTTGATTGACATTGACTAGTGAATACAGCTTAGAGCAGATTGATGTGGTTTGGTGCTGGTGAGCTTCCAATGTACCTCATAAACCACAATTGACTAGTTAACTGGCAATAGCAGTCAAGGTATTCGAGAATTTGACATATTTGTTGTAAAATAATATTTATGTCCCAGTGACTATTTAAACAAATAAATTTGTTCATTAAAACGTATTTAGTACTTAGCTGTCGACTGTTGTAGGGACATAATTGGAACTTTATGATAATTTAGCATTTCTTAGAATCATTTATATTTGAAAGGACATTTTCATAAAATTTTGTAACAAAACTAAATATGAAATTCATCAAAATTCCTTCTATATGAATAATTATTTATTCATTAATTCAATCATTCCAATTTTATCTCAAGAGACATCTCAAGCATTTTTCATTAAGTAATAATGCTTATGATTGTAAGAATGAATTTAAAACCATTTTTGATTTTTATATGGATCAAATTAGTTTGCGCGAATTATTCCATTGCCGCGTAAATGTATTCGTATGTACGAAATAAATGTTTTTAATATTTAATTCCTAATTATAAACATAATCACATTTTCTTCGATCCATAGGTCTGCTATTAATTTAGTTGGCTATAATTAATTCACAATTAAATGAAATTTTAAATGTAATCGACAAAACCATCTATTTTTCTAATAGTTATAATGAGCTAATTGCTTATATGAATAGATAGTAGATAAATCGATTAGATCAATAGATTCTCATGACAACTTAAATACAAAAGCACATCAATTCAAACCGATAACACCCATTGAAACTTTAAAAATAATCAGACAACTCTAAAACAAGAAATCCCCAAGTTTCGACATTATAGACATGAAAAATTTCTCATTTAAAATAATTATTCAGTTTACAAAAATATTTAATGCGTGTTTGAGCATGGAGTACTTGGAAGTCCACTTGAAACCAAACATGGTAAAGACACCAGCAACCCGGTAAATTATCGTCCGATTAGCTTACTTTCTGCACTAAGCAAAATATTTGAAAAACTTCTAAATAGACTGGACGAACTTAGTATAAATGTTATTAATAACGAACAAATCGGTTTTCGTAGGAATCCCTCTACGGTCCATCAATTGACCAGACTGAATGAATACATTACTAGAAACATTAACATGAAGAGAAGTACCGGTATGGTACTACTCGACATCGAAAAGGCATTCAATGCTGTCTGGCACAGCGGTCTGATCCATAAAATGATATCCCTTATTTTTCTATTTATCTTATTAAAAAAATCCCTTTTCAGTAATCTTAAATAAAGCAACATCAACTCCGCGGTCTGTTTCAGAGGGAGTTCCCCAAGACAATATTTTCAAATTGATCCAATAGTTGTCGAGTCCAGCTTCATCGAATGGAAACCCCAAGTAAATTCTTGGGGGTGACTATGAACAGAGGACTGAGGTGGGGAGCACAAGTGTCGGTGGCTCAAGCCCGTGGATTAGCAGCTATGGGGGCGCTGCACTCTATTTTTTGTCGGCGCAGTGCACTTTCGGCCTCTAACAAATTTTTATTATACAAAACGCTGATTCGACTTACACTCATATACGCCACTTCAGTCTGGAGCGACATATGCAACACCAACTACTATAAACTCCAAATCGTACAAAACATATAGGGGATGTCAGTTTAATTACAACTTCGAATGCCACTTCAACGCCTGCATTTTAAATAAGGAAGTTTCCCTGTCGCAACTTCATAAGAAGCTTTAAAGCTCAAATATCTCGATGCATTTAACCATAACGAAAGCTACCTTAATGATAGATTTTTTAAGCCAACCAATCCAATATCTAACAAAACGAGGTATCATTTCTATGATAAGAATATTATTTTATGTTATATGATGTAGTATCATTATAATATTTTGTTATGTGCCTTGGGTAGAAACTGATTTTCATTTCAATCAATGTCAAATAAAGAAATATTAGGGCACAAATTTGGTCTTTTTCAGCGAATTATTAAATGGTAGCATGAAAGTCTAAGATCATTAAACATTTAGATTTGAAAGTCTATGCGCAATATTATTTAAAAAAAGTATTAATTTTGTCTTCGAGGACTAATGAAAAATAAAATGTTAATATTGCTGGCCCACTTTCCCAGGATGAAATACTTTTAATACGATTAAAATATAAATTAACGTCTGAAATGAATTATTTTAATTGAAAGAGAACTAGAGGCTGAGAGAAAAATTGATAAGGATGGTACGGGGGTGGGTTATTAAATAAATTTCAAATTATTCCGCTTAATCTGGAATGACTCGATATCCAATTAGATCGACGTTTGAACGCAGAACGTCTGCAGGAACCCCGGGCGACCGGATTAAAGCGCGCATATTTATTATGAAACGTACGCGAGTGTATCGTTAGCCGGTGGATTCGGATAATAATACCCCTATTAGATTTATGCTGAAATCATTCGGGAGCGATCAATCTCAATTGCCGGACTGCTGCAGGGGGGCGCCGGTGACCGTAAAATGAATTGAACTTTTATGTGGGGGAGGGGCGCCGAGGCGTGTAGGGCCCTGGACGGGGCGATTGCTTTTACGGGATGAAGGGACCAATTACATGGGCATAACGCATACCGAATTCATTTGAGGACCGTAAAATTTGGACAGCTTAAATCAGAAGCGTTATGTATCTATAATGGCGATCGATGGACGTATTTCATGAATCATGTTTAATTATGAGGGTCATCATGAAAGACAATGTGGGAATTAATGGGACCTTTGAATTTTATCCAGCGTACGATACCACATCTGCGAACAGCGCATTTTTTTTTGAAAATCTGATAAATTATATCAATGCTAATAATTGGAGAATACCTTGTATCTTAAATTGGATTAGACGCTGTTTGATAAGGCGGCGGTTTCGAGTTTAAATCCACCGCAAAGCTGTGTGTTCAAATCAACCATCATACATAAACACTATATAGTTAATACTAAACTCGGGTAAATACTTGATCATTAAATTACATTGAAATTTAAAAAAAATATAAAAAAGTCTTAGTTCAATAATTTCATAATCAGATTAATCATGTAAATATAAGTACACATGTTGATGGAATTATATTGTAAAGAATTCAAGTCATTTCACGACAAATAACGAATGATTGATTAACGAAATAATCAGCAAAATCATGTTAAATTAAAATTTGATGTGATCTGAAAACTCTATTTGAAATTGCTTTAAATCTTTTGAATTGTAAAGAGAATATTAAAACACCAGTTGTTCCATGGCCCAATTAGAGTCCAAGCATCCTTGAAGATCTTTCACAAACATTCATTAAATCCAGGGGATCTATAAACAATTGCCGCTCCTTAAACATAGAATTTTCTGGGCTTGAATTTATTTAAGGAGTGATTGAGTTGAATTTATGTTTAGTGAGACAATTTTATAATTTTTTTAATGATATTATTTAATGCAATTGTATCTCACTTCTTGCATTCAGTAAAAATATATGTGAAATGGAACGATTATACTATAATATGAAGCAAATATTTAAAAAATAATGGAAAAATTAACTAAGTACATATTTGGATTTAAT
This sequence comes from Stenopsyche tienmushanensis, assembly GCA_008973525.1. Lineage (NCBI taxonomy): Eukaryota > Metazoa > Arthropoda > Insecta > Trichoptera > Stenopsychidae > Stenopsyche > Stenopsyche tienmushanensis. The sequence goes on from WACJ01000151.1 coordinate 729,567, forward strand.
TAAATTGATTATTTTTAGTACCCCACTCCATTATAACTAGACGGTTTTCTGTTACAGTTGATAAACAAAATAATGACAAATTTTAGGGATATATTAAATATTTGTATATACACTTGGGTCTGTTTTTATGCGGATCTTTTTTATGCGATTTTGAAGTTATGCAATTGTAGTTCAAAAATTTTTTTAATGCGAATGCGCATAAAAAAATCTTAAATTTAGACTAGTGCAGGTTACAACCATTAAAGTGTCAGAAGGATGACGAAATTAAGAACAATTCTTGTTCAGTAGTGGAATATCACTTGAGTTATTCATTTTGAATTGTTTGAATTTGAATAGACAATCCTAGTAGTAATGTATTGTCAAAAATTAGAGTACTCTTAAAAAAGCTCATTTGAACATCATCAATCAATAACAAAAAAATAATATTTTAAAAACATAATATTAGGTTTCATTCTTAAAATTTTGCCCAAAGATAAAATATAAGATGTTGCGCTTCCTAATTACCATATTTTGATTTTAGATTATTTTTACACTGCAAATTATTTGATTTAATGAGCTTGTATTGTTTTTAATAAACGCTTTGCAAATGATAAAATAATATTGACTACTCTTCGGTCCTCTAAAAGTAGAAATAATATTAAATTATAACGTGTATTTAAAAATTTCAACAACATATTTGCTATTTTGCTGGTTAAAGTTTGAATGTGTTCGAAATAAATTATGTGCTAATCCGGCTTGTTTATCAGTTGCCGAAATATAAAAATAATTGGTTTGGAATTAAAGCATTTAAATAGACACACTTAAAGTTTATTTACCAGTATGCTAATGAGCATCCCCAAAGCTCTACGTCTGGAAACAACAACAACAATAACTAGAAAACCATTCAGGTCGACAAAGGTTGATATTAAGGTCAACGTGTTGAGCAAATAGTGAATTAATTACTGTACAACACGAGGAGACAGCAGAAGGGACTGTTAATTTATCAAAGGTATGTACATCACGGTGGAAACCAATTTATATCATAGGAAAATATAGTTGAATTTCTGTGCTCGAATTGCGATGAACTTAACAAATTGGATAAAGCAGATTCATTATTGGTAGTCGTCCAAGCTTCAGCCGCAAGTGTTGGTCGGTGCCATTTTAAATGATTTGGCAACAATAAACAAAGCCAACTACGCTGCAAAATCCTCATTGTTACCGAAACGTTTTTCTAGAAAAAGCTTTGTGGTGGTGCAATCAAATGGAAAATGCTATTTTCAGCAGTGCACGCATTTTTCCTTAGTGGCTTTATTTGGTGTTAGTCATGTGTACGGAACTGCCAGCGATGCAAACAATCCAATTGTTAAGATATTTTTAATTTAGCCATAATTTGTCTCGCCAAAAAATGCCAAAATGATAATGCAAGTTATTTAAATGTGAGCTATCATCGCAAAGAATATCAAAGTAACGCCTGCAAAAAAATGTCTTTCATGACGAAACTCAATTGAAAATGTTAACATTTTTCCTCTACCCTAAAGTTCTTTTCTAGATAAGATATTTTTTCGATCGTACGAATAGTAACAAAGAAACAGTTAGGTAACTAGTCAAAACAGATTTGGAGACGTTCAAAACTTTTCCTTTCAAGTCACGACGAATTTTCTTTCACACTTAAAACTTTTATTTTCTATACCCTAAAATTTATCACTCAATGTAATTTATTACGAAATCTTATGAAGAAATATATTAATTACGAATTTAGTGCTAATTTTTATTAATATTCCCAACCATTTTGAAATTATTCCCCTTGAACATATTACATCAACCCTCAAATTTAATACTTTAAGAATGTTTAAGTTTTAACAGCATTTTATAAAAAAATACGCTTTGACATGCTAAAATCAAGAATTGTGACAAAAACACAAATATTTAATTAAGCAATTTCAAAAATACCATAATGTTAGGATGACTCAAATTTGATAATGACTTGCTGAAACCGTTAATTGTGTCATAATTACCACATAGACTCTTATTTACATACATTTGGGTACCTCGTAAACTATTCTCAGATAAGCGAAATATCAATTTCAACAACTAATCCAGGATTAACTCTTCTGAAGGTCCTTCTCTACATCTGGTGGGATGTTTGCGATATAATTCACTTTGAGTTATTATAATAAGATGAAATTATTACTGTGGACACTTATCATCAACAATTATACAGATAAGTACCAGAAACTGTTATGCTATGCATGCAACAACCAGAAAAGAATTTTTTTTATCACGATAGATTTTGTCTGCAAATTGCAAAATTTAACCATGACAATACTCAGGAGCTGATGTGAGAAGTTCTATATTCTCTGTAACTAGTCATCTTTGCGAATTATAAAATATATATTATGATTTTGATATTATAAAGGATTATTATCATCAAAGTCGTTGTCAAAGACCGCATTAAAAAGCGCTTTAAATTCTAAATAGCATGGGGATTTAAGTGAAAACCCTGCTTTAGAATACACGAAACCGAATTCAATTCAACATTTTTTGTAAAAGGGTGACTTTGGGCTAGGGTGAAGTGTATCTCAAAATTGTACTGGCATTCACAGGGGTGTATTTTTGATAAATTCCTACTTAATTTTTGCTCTTACGTATAATTAGAAAGCTTTGAGAAATAAAAATATTCTGAATTCGAACATATAAAAATGCCATCAAAGGAAATGCAAGCAATTTATAAAATATTAATACAACTTAATCCTGAATGATAAATTCAAATTTTTTTTTTTAAAAATAGTTTTACAAAAAATCTCGTTAAAGAAATTTAGTTTTACGAATATCCGTTATATAGTCCGTTTATACGATAACTTATCCGAAATAATATTGCATTCCCGTTAACTTAGATAGTTTGCAGGTTATTGAACGACGTGATAATGTGTACATGAGGATTTCGCATCCAAAGACCTGTAAAGTTTCAACGACTTAAATACGATCAACTTACACCAGCGTATCGCATAAGTTGGAAGCTTTTCTATTAACTTGTGAAGCGTATGCTCAAAAAAATAACCTAATGTATGAGTAGACACGAACGGTTATTTAATTTAGATAATACCTGATCAAATATTCGTTCATTTTCTATAAGTTTTTTGGTGTCGCATTGTATGTTTGACATTGACCCAAAAGCGATCCAAATCTTATAATGGGCCGAGCGTCAATATGAATGATTCAGAAATTGTATATAGTGCCAACAAAGAAGCCAAAGAATAAATATGGTGTACCAGAGAAAAGTTTTCCCCTAATGGTCATACCATTAGGGGATAAATATTCGATGACCAATGCACGCACGCTACGCGGTGATCGATATTGTCCCAACTTTTTACCCAAGTTTATGGCCCTCTCCCGTTTCATAATTGATAGATCATCTCCCCATTTCTTGATGTAAATTGATGTTACGCTGCCCGTTTTTGTAATTGTAGCTTAAGGTTTTTTTTCCTATTCCACGTAGACCCAAATTTAAATAAACATGGGGGAAGATTGATTAATGGTGTGTATTTTCGGAAGAAAAACGTAAGGTGCTCACACGGACTATGGGGAGTATGTCTTATTTGTTATCACAACTAGTCATGCTTAAATAGCATTTGAGCAAACTCTTTTTAAGAATCATTATTTTAAGATATTTTAATTATTGTTGCAACCCAATTTCTTTCAGGCAGCCTTGCTAAATGAAATTAATCACATTTTTGGAGTAAGAAATCAGAATAAATCTGAATTATGACGATCATTCTAAAATATTCAGATACATAATTGGAATTTGGAAATTTTTGGTTTGAATATGATTTTTCATGAGGTTATTAGTATTTATAACTTCTATACAGTAAACCTAAATGATATTTTTTCTGTAAATATTTTGAGTTGAAATTGTGAATCCAAGCGAATGTAGACTAATGCAGATCATCAAAACAAGAAATTTATTGACCTGGAAAATTCCAATCTGATCCCTTACTCAAAAAGTTTGGGGATGCCTGCCTAAGGCTATTAGAATGCTGTAAAGCTGTCTCACTTTTTAAATACTAAAAATAATAAATCAATGCAGAAAACTATAGTGGCTGTTCAAATATTTTTTTCTGGACTAAAAACTTTCTACCGTAAGCAGAAATATTAATAAATTCCGCTACATATTTCACTTTTCAATAGAAAAATTAAATAACTAATATATATATCAATCCTTTGCGGTCCAAAAAAATAAATTCTAGTCGGTACTCTTTTAGATACACACTGTATAAAACATATTTTATGTTCTGTCTATACAACATCAGCATATCTCATTTATGACCGATTTTTTTATAATTAATATACTGTGTGTTGTTGTTATTATAAATGTGTAATAGCTATTATATTTATCCTAGTTAGAATACCAATGCTTTCCAGACATTGAAACTGTTGATGATGGGCGTCTTCAGTCGACAAAGGACGATGTCAATACAGGACGCCTTTGTTGCGGTCGGATTCTACAACGTTATTTGAAATGCCCAATTATTGTGTTTGCAACTGCAGTAACATGTGAAACATGTAAATTTACATCCAACTATAAGTACGCCTGCATTTTTAAAATATAATTTTATAAAAGGCAAATATAAATTTAAGGCAAAACGTACCGATGGAGTCGGACAAACGTATTTTAAATAAATATAAATCGCTTCGATATGCAGTCGAAGCAATACTCTAAGCTAAGTCTTCCGACGCAGATCGGGATTTTTGTAAAAGAAGATGATGTACGGCATATCGTTCACCTCCCCATTTAACCTCTCCCCTCCAGCATCAGCAACCCGGGGCTTATCCCAGATTATCGCCAGTGCATCCCATATCCCGGGGGATATTTTTACAACTGCGCTTTCCTCCGCCGAACAACTTAATATCCACCCGAAGATATCCACGGACACACCCTTAGCTACCTCAACAATAAATATTTGAGGCTTGGCGGTCAAGTGTTTTTCTCGTGTTCATAACACAGATGCTCCCTTTAATATAATATTTATTGCCAGATCAATTTATAACCGGCTTTGTTCTTATCATCGAAGCAGATTTTTCAAAAATAGCTTACATGCCTGATGATAGAACTTGATTTAAGTGCTATTTAATAATATGCATCCCATGTGATAAGTATTCAAAATATTTTTTCCTGAGGAATATAATTTCAAGTTTTCCCTGCACTTTTTAATTTCATTAGCAATTTTAAAGCAACTAAATTTAGTTTTTGATTTAAGTAAGCCTGCAAAATAAGACGACATGCATAATTAGAGGCAAAATAGTACTAATGGGCTTAGTGTCTTAGGGGAACAATAGGACATAAGCATATTTGATTACGTCACTAACATCGGCGATCGTTTGTATCAACTATATCAATATGATTGTAATCAAAGAGTAAGGTTTAAATTCAAATCCTGATTATGGAAAACAGTTTTAGCATTGCAACAAATTGATGAAATTAGAAGTACATATGTAATGCTTAAAAACGATCGGTAGGTTTATTTATTTATAAGATATTTGGAATGAACTTCGCTCGAAAATATGCTTATTTTCGACATTTTAAATGATGTTAATATTTAGCATCCGAAAACGAATTCAAAAAGTGAGTCCAAAAAGGAATTGTGATGAAATAAAAATCATATATTATGCATTCAGCAGATTATTTGCGTTATCCAATAATTGATTATTTTTAGTTAAATTTTGATTATTCCATCAGCAATATGTTTGAGTCTTGTGAATACATTGACTTTAACATCAGCTTGTTATCAGATTACATTTTTTTTTCGGTATAAATGTACTTTTGGTATATTCGAAAGAAAGCTCAATAAACATTTTGCCATAAAGAATATCTTAATCGCGTGCAATCCTCAGGCGCAATTGATATAATCCATTTTTGCATGAGTATTATTTATGCGGTGGTATTATTTGCAACAAAGAGGGGTTCTAGAAAGGGGAAGCTAATCCCGTACTTTACCACTGCTTTCCCCAAGGCAGGAGATAAGATAAACATTGATATATGACTCGCACAAGTGATCTTCCCACAGGAACTATGAGTTGCATTTGGAATGCGGCGAGGATGCCCGAGGAGGATGGGGGAGATTCATTGGAAGAAATATTGAGCTGATTTCTTTTGATCGAACGATGCCATCAAGCGGCCAAAGTAGCACTCGGAAGGATGCACAGTCTATTGGGTTATCTTGCTTCTTCCGTTCAGAATGAAATTGCGCACATTTCTTTAAGCACCCATCCTAGTTGCGGACCATTTTTATGTTACTCTATTACTGTTTGTTATGTGAGAAGGGTCATAAAGGATATTATATCTTCAATAATACAATAAGCACGGACGCTTTCGGGACGTTATGTGTGGAAATTAGTTTTGTTATACAACCTGCTCCTGCACCTTTTTTTCTTGTCAAACTTCCTTTCTTTATGAAAAAAGTTTACATAAACCATTAAGGCAGCGAACTTTTGATGAGAAATTTTCTATGAGAAATCCTAAAAGGAAATGCAATTTTTCAATACATTGATGATCATGTATGATCATTAAAAAAACGAGTCAAGCTTATATTGTTAAGCCCCACCATATATAATAAAATATTTTTAAGAAAATGCATGCATCATTTGAAATATCTGCTGTGCATTATGCCTAAAGTTATCATAAACTATTCACATATCATCCCCAACTACAATCTGATAAAATAATCTACAGATGTAATACTCACTCAATAAGTTCGTAGGATAATTTTGAATACATCGCGAAAAAAATCTAAAAAAACATTTTGAGTGAGTTTTTATTTTGATAATTTAGAATTTTATGTATTAAAATATATTTAATTTGTCATAGATAATTCATAGTAGTGTTTAAATACCCATTATTCTATAGCAGATTTACGTTTCCGGCAACATTTTGAGTACATCTTTTCAAGCTAAAAAATTGCAATTAATTTATTTCTTGTGGAGTTTTATTTTAACGGACATAATTTTATGAAAAGAAATAACACTAGTACGTTCTCACTGGAAACTCAAACGACAATCAAATAGTACTTACAGGGCATAAATATGATTTTGAATGGGTTTAATACAGATTATTTTTATTGAAATACTCTCAATAATTTCTATTTAATCAAGAACGAACTTATTGTAAAAAGTAATTAGGATTGTAATAAAAATTGTAATATTGTAATAAGAAATCCGATATAAACACATTAATTTCTTATGTGGCACTTTAAAAATATATTAGGCAAGGGTTCTTATGTATAATTTTCAAATTTATTATTGTAAATCCAAAACTATAATAATAAATAAATATAGAACACATCTATTGTATCCAACTTTCCTTTGATCTTTATTTATTTCTTGGAAATGTATTTGTTATATTAGATATCTTAAATTACTACTTTATATATATATTTGCAATACAATGTTAAGATATAGAAGATTAAAATTTCATATTTTGTAAAATGGCAATTTAATTAGGAGAATAGATTTAGTTAGAAGTATTTGATATTATATGCAACATTTACAAAATAATTAAATGATTACAGGAATAATAGGAGTATTTAAAGCAGTTTCTCTCAGACTTAAACAAAATATTAATAATACGAATATTCAACGAACATGATGAATGTTTGAAGATTGAAAGTACTCTTTTGTATTCTTAAAATGCAAGAACAACCCCAATTCACAAAAAAATAGTGTGAACAGCACGATGCACCGTGACTTAAACTGGGGACGAAGCGCAGAAATATTCCGGTTGACTACCATTAAAAAATATTCGAGGGTGTCGCAAAGAAACTCAGAAGAGACGGAGCGGGTGGAAAATTTGACACTGAGAACTTATGTAATACATGCCCAACTTTGTGTTTGTTATCCATGTTTTCTTCTCGTTCATAAGCTACTTTAATAGCTGAACAATTTCTAAGTAAATTTTTAATGTAGACATTTTCAAACCACTATACAATTGGTTCTTAGATTTGAATACTTTTGATAAGCTGAGCTATTGAATATATTACTTTAAAATCATTCTATAACAATTGTTGAACAACCTACGTACGGATTGTTTTGCACTACAATTTCAACTCTTTCACAAATTACGAACTTTTAGCATGCTTCATTTTTCTTTTTAATATAAAGCTCTTGTGTCGACTCAGAAAAAATATAATCATCGATCATTGAAAGATATGTACCATGATCAATCGTCGAGATCAGCCTGTCCCAAATTTAATCTTTATTTGATTGATAAATGTTGAATTAAAATTTAGTCGTTAAATAAGTACATTTAACGACGTTCAAATCGTTGTAAATTTTCATCAATTACGGTAGTTTAAACTTTGTTAACAAACAGATGAAATTTTCGGAGTATGTCAAATACAATTGCCTCCCCCAAGAAATATGTTTTCATATCGCAGAATTTGGTTACTTAATAATTGTCAAGTGACAAAATTATGGCGTTTTTACTGCAAGCATTAAGCTTCGTTAGCGATACGCGATTTTTCCCAACTCACCCCGAGGGTCTTACTCTTTGTTGCAAACGACCCCAGCCTGAAGAAGGACATATAAATACAGCCAGAGGGTGCAGAGTGCCACGTGCGGAGGGTAGTGAGGGAGCCAAAGTTTTACCCTACCATGTAAGACTTATTTTAGTCCGTATAAATCACTTTTAACTGCGCTAGCTTTCATTTTAATGTAACTTTTTATGTTTTCCCATAAAATTTACACTTAGAATAATATTTCGCAATATAAAATTGCCGCCGCTTAAGCCAGCGAACGTGAGACGTGCTAATTTTTTGCTTAACTAAGAATTCACTTCTTGTCTCATTGTTCAATTATTGCCGCTTTAACATCGTACAATGAATTCGTATTATTATAGCATTGAATTTACATTTTAATATATTCGGAATTTTGTAAAGAAGAGATATTTTGCTAATATTGAAATCCTCATGAGTACCAAAATGAGCACAGCGGAAATGTGCGAATGTCGAGGGACTGTCAAAAATAGGTTGTTAGCACGTCTTTCTTCAAAAGTGACACAGGATCAGGGTAAAACTTCCCCTTGCAACGTTAAACTTGACAACAGCTGTCATGAATACGATCCTAAAAACATTCACCGTTCCGATCAAGCGCGAACGTCCTCAAAAACGACTTCTTCCCGAGCCCGCCCTTAACGAAACCGGCTAAATCGAGACTCCCCCTAATCCATCACAGCATCCAAGCACAATATTGAGATAGCAAATTATCGACCCAATGTGTGTGTTGATGGCGTGCTTATTGTTTTGCCACGTCGGTGAGGAGGGAATATAAACCTCAAGTTAGAACCTGCTGATTTAACGAGTCTACTTTGCTTACGTGCGGGTTTTGATTAATTTGGATAACGAAATTACACCGAAAACTTCCACAAATTCGTATATAAAGTATAAAATTTTGCGCATCTGTTTCCATGCCGTACCCCATCAAAATAGAGTTGAAAAGCTGACAAAATGAGCAAAACCAAATTAGGCGCGAGTGGAAATTGTTTTGCTGCTTTTGGTGACCCGTAATGTGTTTTAAATTCTTGTTAATTATTCGGAAGCATATTTTTGACAGCGTGGAGTTAAACGAAACATTCAAACTCTCATCAATGATTAATGATTCATTCCGGAGATCCTTTTGTTGTATTCCTAAAAATTAATCAATAAACATCAATATTTTCGCCCTGGGTAACTAAGTCAGGAATCAAATTCTTGTGAAATATTTTTTAATACAATCATTGCAAATTGTATTATAAAAGATTGTTTATTTTCATCCGATGTTGTTGACATGAGTTTTCAACATAGATGATCGAAGATGAACAAAAACTCTTCTGTAATCAAAAAATTGGCTCAGATATGTGAATAATCGTAATCTTGCAATGTTGACACGCAAAGCTGTTGGATTTTCAGTTTTTTCTTAATCAAAGAAGTAAAATTATAAAAATTACCCTGGAAATATGTAAAAATAACAAAATCTCATTCTTAATATATCTGTTTAAATCCAAGCGAATTTTTTTTAGAAAGAATACTCATACAAATAGATATTTTCGTGGAACTTCTCGACGCTATCCAAGAATGAATGATTTGAATTTATTTGATAAAAAATTCAAATATTGTTTTGGAGAAACATCAGACGTACAAATTTAAAGAACTTCCTAGATTTGTCTCCCCCTTCCGATTTCCATATATAATGGCAAGCATTGTCTTTCCTGAAGACAAAATTTACTTGAAAACTGCATTTTAAATTGGAATCATCTATTCAAAAATTACCATTGCACCCTCTTACATCATAAGCAATTCAAATCACCTGGCAGATTCTTTTGGGTGGTGAAGAATAGAATTTCAAAACCTAAAATATTCTGATTATTAAAAATATTTTTTATTTAAATAGTGGGTTTTAAGTTATAATTTCAAACGACTTTCAGCTTTGTAAAATATTCAAGGTCATATTTAAGTGGATTTATCACCTTGACATTGAATGTGAACTTAAACGAAAACATTTTTAGTGTGTAATTACATACTGAGATTTTATTGAGTTGAGATAAATGATTAAAGACATATATGGAAGTCTGAGAATTTACACCCTGGAGATATCTAGTCAAAATATAATGACTAAAAATAGTCACCCTTGTACTTTCCCTCGACGATGAAATTACGTAGGAATGGCTCAGTCAGAAACGAGGTTTGTTTTGACATAGTTAGGTTAACAGCGCAGAACCTGGGAGTAAAGTGGAATATAAGTATACCACTATATGTTCGGAAAGCTCGAAAGAATAAATAATATGAAAGTTGAGCAACGAAACATTTCAGACATAATCGTGGAAAATGAAAGTTTGCCTTGGGCTTGCCGCCGACGAAAATGTGGTGTTTCGGGGCAGTAGAAATAATGAGGCTTCGCAGGGAATATCAAGGTTGTTGAGTCAATACCGGTAAAAACAGGATATTGAGAAAGTTTGCGCGGCGAGAAAATGACTCATGTTCCGGTCGGATTGGCAAAAATAGGCCTTTCTTCGGCCATTATCGCATTTAATAATCACAACCTCGGCTAATAAAACAGAAATTATTTTCAAGAGCACTATTATATCGAACCTAATAGCTCGAGAGCGGCTATTTCATCTTAAAAACGGAAAGAAGTGGAGATTGCACGGTGGACCTGTTAATATTTTTCGATCCGGCGAATACAAAAAAATCTTTTCATTTGGGGAAGACAAACTTTTACGCTTTTCATAGTTGCCAAAAAAGTTGGATATTATCACAATAAAATGAAAATATTATGTAACAAGACAGTGAGATTTATTTTTTAATGCTACGAGAAAGTTGCTAGATTTATAAGCAGAGGCGTGTATTTGAAAATGTGAATTTCTCTCCTAAGGACCTAAAAAACTTTTGGTAATATGATTTTATGTATCACACAAAAGCTTTATATAGATAGTAAATTTAAATATATTTATTTTATTATTACGTAAAATATATTTATATGATATTAGAGAAATCATGTTTTTATAATTTCCAAAATCTAATCTTTAATTTTTTTCTTTTTTTAAAATAAAATACTCGTTTTTTAATAATTCCTATTTTTAATAAAGTATTATCTGTGGCAGAAAAGCTTGTATGAATTTTATCGAAAATGAACTTTCCCAAAAAAAAGCTCGCTTTTCATAATATAATATAAGGAGGCTGTAAACGCGTATGCTCGGGGTTACCAAATCTGAGCTCGCTAGTTTTTCAAGTGGTTCCCTTTTTGTTCGATAGGAGGAGCTTTCTTAGATCCAGGCATCACGTCAGCTTCGTTATCTGTGGGTAGGCATGCACGCCGCCCAGGAATGAGGAGATGAAGGGCGAAAGCCACCGGAACAGATGGTGGAATCGTCGAGATGAAGTCTGTGAAAATCTTTCGCGAGCGTTGCGCAAATAAACTCTCAGAAAATTCATTATGCCTCTGGATCGGAGGCTCAGTGTTTCCTTTGCGGCCGGATCAAAGGCGCTTTCCGACAGGGGCAAAGGTTGGCCCGTTGTTTTCCCGGAAAATTCACGTCTTCAATGAACTCTTTCGATACGCTCCCACTCGACGAATCATCCTTAGAGCCTCATCCCTGATATCATAAAAGCCAGCTTATGCCCGACTCAACGCCACCCAAACACGTTTTTTTTTAGTTTTTCTTTTAAAAGAAATAGTAAGCATCTTTTAGCATAAAAACTGGCTTCGTTTATTTCAGTCAAAGCATTAAGGCGTCTTCTCACTTTACAAATTTAAAAAAATCGGTTTTTATTTTATTTTTAATTTTGAAAGTACATATCTTCAAAAATGTTATATCGAAATTTCATAAAGATCGGACGAGTCTAACCACATTTTTGGGCGACCGTTAGGTGACTACCTGAGAGCACCCGGCTGCATACGTATTGTTCAGACTCATGGTGCAAGTACAAGAAAGTGGTGAAAAACAATCAGATAGAAACTTTTAAACATCCTTCTGCTCTAGCTGAGGATGTTCACGAGGTTTTGAAACCGATTTATGAAAATCTTCGGAGGAAATACCCAAAATAACAACGAGTGTTTCAACAGCTGTGTCTGGGCAATTTTTCTGCAACCAAAACTTTAAACGCGTTTATCTCAAAACAAGGTTTTTCGGTGGCTTGTTGATGAAATTTCGGAAACTATCCGGCCGATTGTCATGAAATTTGAATGACATATTCTTCATAGTTATGGCTATAGCGAATATCATCAGATTTTTGAAATTTTAATTTTAAGTAATTTTTTTTTACAAAAAACTGCAAAAAAACGCGTTTTTTTTACTTTTTCGTAAAACGTGCGCCATTTTGTTATTTTTGCAAATATCAAAAATCTGATGATATGTGCTATAGTCACTGATATACTGAATCTAAAACTGTTTTATTTTTTTGTTTCAAATGACCCATCTCGGAGATACCATCAACAAGCCACGAACATAACATTTCTACACGGGTTTTTCGATGCTACTGTTTTATTATAATAATTGTTCAAAAAAATAAAAATATTTTTTTTTCATTTACTTGAAAGATGTATTTATTACATTAGATCCATTTTATCTCATAATTTTTAGCGAAAATCTTCGAAAAAAAATCGTGAAAATAGGCTATTTTTGAGGCGCCTAAAGTGAGAAGACGCCTTAAGTAAAATTAGTACAATAGAACAACTGTATTAAAATTCTTATAACTTTGAATACAATAAACAGATCTATCTTAAAATATTGGAAAAGAATGCTATTTAAAATAAGCATCAAATGTATCCCAAAGAGGAATGCCAATATTAGGTTTATGCATATGGAACGTCGTTTTTTTACATAGACTATGATATACTGTAATTTTGTATTTTTGTATAATTTTTTTTGCTATCAAAATACCATCAATTTTTTTAATCAATCTAAATAAATATCCATCAAAATACCAGAGATATCCCAATGAAGATAGATATCAATCCATCTATGGTAGTAAGGTATCTGAATCGCATTGGAATGGTTTCCAAGTACGATTTTTGGATCCTGCACAACTCATCACCCGCAAACCTGCTAGATCAAGTTACCACAAGTACAGTGAAACCTCGATTTTACGTTTTCCAAGGGACCCTGAAAAAAAACCGGTAATTGCGGGAAACGGTGCATGCGGGAAAGCTTAAAATAATAATAGTTTGACGGGACTATAAAAAATGAACGGTCCATCCGGGAAAACGTATTATGCGGGAACGGTTTATCGAGGTTCCACTGCTTCTTTTTGTGCAAGATAAAAACATTAACCTTTTGTGCTTCGACTGGGATTAAAAATGGGTTATCTATAACAATTACACTAAGAAATGAGTCTCTCAAGACAGAACTTAATTAAAAAGAAAACTTTGTGTTTGGGGGGATATGACGGGTATTATTTATTACTGATTATTGGAACCTAATCAAATAATTAATGCTGAGAAATAACGCGAACAGCTGCAAAAATTAAAAGTAGTACTCGTGAAACAACGACCTGAATTAATCAATCGCAAGGATGTCGTCTTCCATCACGACATCATGACGCTCATTCTGCAATGATAACACAGCATAAATTAAAAAAAGCTCCATTTGGATGTTTTAAATCATTCACTTTATTCTCATGACTTTTATCTCTATACTATTATTTAAATGGAAAAAAAGCAATACAACAGATGAGATGAAAACAGCACTTTACATGCTCTTTGCATCGAAACCCGAATGTTTTTATTCCAACGGGATTAAAAAGTTGACAAAACGATGGGAGACGATTTACGTAATTGATTGATTTAATATTTTTTTCCGAAAATATTAATGTTTGTTTACTTAAAAAAATACGACGTTATTTATGCAGCAACCTAATAATTTCATATATTTTAAGTCGGAAAAAAATCAACACAATTAAAATTACTTCATTTACATACAAAATAAAGCCAGTCAAGTTATTTTTTAAAAATATTCCTGTAAGCATCGAGAATAGATGATCAGATAAATCTTTTCGAGAAGAATATACTATACGAAACCATACCTTTAAGTGTTAAAATATTTCGGCGAAGATTACGTCCACATCTGGAAGATATTATATTTTGGAAATCTAAATAGATAATTTTATAAAATTATCTTTTAATTGAATTGTAATCTATCAACAGAATAATATTGTGCGTAAAAATCCAGATTTTATAAAATGACAGGCATCTGTCGATATCCCATATTGTTATACCATCTTCTTTTATTTGTATAGATTTATGCCAATTTAGCGTCCATGGACGATAAAGTGTTAATCCACTTATTATAAAAAGCCTGTATTTTTATTTTAGTGATATCACATATCGGAGTTGAAGGATTTTAATTACTAAAATTTTCACAGATACATAAACGATAAACTATGCATTTTATTTTTTATTTTATGATATATGCAGATTCAAATTTAAGCATTTACTTAAATGATAGCTTTGAAGAATAATAAAGTTTTTTTCATTGAACATTTCAATTCAGATACAATTATTTTTTGCTTTCGTACAATAGCTATATTTACATTATAACAGATTCATATTTTTGAAATGAAGACTTTCAATTATAATGCTTGGAAGTAGTCATAACAGATCTTCAATCTTCATATTATTCATATATTTAATTAAATATTTTTATTGTTCAAACTGAAACTTTTCTTATTTCTTCGAAATAAAACAGAAGGGTATTCGTAGACGTATTTGATATTTAATCAAGCGAATTAAAATACTTAAAGTTCATGCTCGGTTATTCAAGTATAATACTTTTTTGGTTCATTTTGATTTGTATTAATATATCACTTGTTTAAAATAATTATGGCAAAATTTGAATATACAACTTTTTGCAAAATATACAAATTTTTAATATAATCATTTCATTTTCAACTGTAATATAATCAAATTTAGAGCGAAGGCTCAGATTGCTATTAATCCTAAATAATAAAATCACAGAAAAAAATGTCAGCATTTTCTCAATCCCTTATTAAGTTTTTATACCGAACGTCTCGCTATTACGTCGTTGGGGATCGAATTTTTAATAAAATTAGGGGCTGACCTTTTGTATGTGAGCACCTCAATAATATAATTCTTAGACATCACCGACCTTGGAAATGTATCGGATCAGATGGGAATGAAAAATCCAACTTGAGCTAAGGGGATATCCATGCAAAGGTTTATTCCCCTGTCGCTATCGACCTTTTTGACCGACTTTCGCCACAATGTGATATTCATTCTCTCCCGTAGGAATATGAGAGAAAAAATAAATTGGATTATTTTGCCTTTTTTTCCAAATTACTGGAATTCTTTTCAATTTTCATTTTTTTCCCCCCGACGCCCCCGAAATACGCTCAAAAGCTCGCGCCCACTTGGCGCTCTCTAATGATTAAGAGAAACGTATAAGCGTATTTAACTTTATAATTCTATTAGCAAAAATACATGGGTCCCTTCGCTTAAGCTTTGAATCTTATTTTTAGTGTCAGGAAAGAAGTTTAAAAGCTTTAAATCTAGCTCGCCGAAAAATTTAGTCTGAGAGCAAATCGTGCAGAGCAATGAATGCGGCCAGTATTGGGTTCAGCAGTATAGGAGCAAGAACCGGAGCCGAGGGTTTCAACTGTACGAAGTATCAAGATCCGGATAAAAGTTTTAATTCCCGGCAAACTTTTGTGTTTAATCACTTAGATTGGATTCCTGGAGATACTCGGCAAGTTGCCGAGGAGCCGCCGGCAGACGAACATAAGACGGAGATCCTTTTTTTTCTGTGTGCCAAGAGCTTAGGCTTAACAATTCCTTCTCGGCTAATTAAATGGGGAATTTATCTTTAAGCCATCTCCATCCTCTCTCGATGATGCCTTAAAACACCCAAACAAATAAACGAAAACTCGCACTTTTCCATTTAGCGTTGCACAAAACATTCAATTTCGGCTACAAATCCAGGAACATCAACAATAAACTCTTCCAATTACAAATTATTAAGCTTCGAGAAAATATGCATATTTTTTTAAAATTTCGCAAATATCTAATGTAGTAGTGTAATTATAATTTTACAATGAAGATGAAATAGACTCAGTGCAATAAGAACGAAAGTAATTATTCGTGTATAATCATTTTATAACAACGCTAATAAAATTGTTCTGATATGACCACACAATTAAATTATTATGAGTGCAGTAATATATAAGACCAATCGTTGGCATGATGGATTAGATTCTGGATTTTTATTATAAAGTTTCAATTTGTGGGGAAAAAATCCCTGTACAAACAAATTTGGCAGACCAAAATTATTAATATTATCAATCGATCCAGGTTTATTCTGATTTCCTGGATCTAAAAAAGTAAGTTAGATTTTATTATGTTTATGTAGCTACATCTAAAAAACCATGTCATAAAATATCACTTAGTTTATTACATTGTTGATGTTACTCCTTTAAGAATGACATTATTTATGGTAACTGAACCCTCAGACATTGCAAAACTTTTCCTTGCCAAAGCCATCGCACCTTCGCATGCAATAACAAGTCTCCTTGTTGAACATCAGCTTCTTCAGCTAATTCTTTGAAAAGGCGTGTCTTCAAAGGATTTTATATTACGACGCAAAACATTTTTACAATGAGTTTCATAACTCAATTCATATTTACAAATTTCCTACAGACAAACAGGTGATGCAAAAATAATACAATATAAGTCTTGCAAGCGCAAATCATTATTGCTGAAACTACATTGATATAACTATATCACTTTGAGAAATATTATTCAAATCGTATCCTTTGAAATTAAAATCACTGTCATCGAAAAGAACATTTATAAAGCATAATAAAGGCTATTTGTGAACAAGAATTTACTATCAACTGAAAAAATAATAACAGCATTTGTATTAAGCGTACATACTGGATAATTAATAACTTTAAATATATATATAGAGCCTTTTATCGTATCATCATCCGTATCAAAATTGACATCGAAATTGCTAACGAACCCGCTATCGTAATCGTTGCTTTATTAGTTTAGTATGCTGATTGAGCCGTTATAGTTTACAAGTATATCATTTAATTTGAAGATAGTCAAAACGTAAGCAACTTTATGAAGCATTATCCAAATTTATATTCGATATCTACATAATGAAAGTATTATGGTTATCACATGGCAAAGAGAAAAGGGTGTATTGGGCCTGCTATCCACGAACCCTTTTAAGTAAATTCATCCGGTCACAGGGAATAGTTTTAAGCCATCGTCTACGATAGCTTAATCGATCGTTAAAGCAATTTATCCCTGTTTTAAGGAAATTTTATTTTTCACCTTAATTACATATGAAGCAATATTAATTGCATGTCATTGGAATATTTGTGTGTATTTCATGCAAATATTCGCAAGCTAGAGAGTTCATTTAGACAAGAGACAATTCAAGGCTCTGCGAAAGACAATGTATATGAGTTTTTGCAAACGAAAAATATCAGTTTTTAACTGATTTGGGATGAGTTTTGATTTACACAAGTGGCCCAAATGTTAGCGAATTTAGCACTTGAAAGGCTTTTGGCGCAATTTAAGATTGAAGCACCCCTGAACCCATTTGGTTTTTGGTCCAGAACAAATTCTGTCATTTTGGCACTCGATGTACACGGTTTCCTATAACGATTTTACCATTATGCGGCATAAGAACATAGAACGGTCTAGTTTTTCGATTGACGACTTAAACCACGATTTATATGTCGCATAAAAATACAACCATGTATGTATTTCAAAAGATAAACATATTTATTTCTTGAAACCCTTGATTTACACCGTGGATCAGATTTTTGTTTTCACTATCTTTGTTTAGTGTGGAGATGAATTATTAAATTTACGGAAAGCCAAAATCTTGGTGATAGCCTATCTAAATGGGATTCACTCATGTGGACTTGAATTTACTTGTCACATCATGTTCTTTTTTACATTAATTCATGACCTATCTGAAAGGGGAGAAGGCAGGAAGGGCTGCTACCCCAGGCCTCTCAATATTAGGGACTATAACTTGGCAACTCAATATGTAAAACAAAAAGACAAAGATAGACAAAGCGAAACAAATCGGGCTTCTAAAATATTAATTGCCACTGGATTCATATTAACCATTTGCGGTCGTTGGTCAACTCTCAGCCATCAAAGCTTTTTTACCGTTCCGGTCGTATGTCTGCTCTCAGCCACCACACAAGGAACCATACGAATCTTAACTCCATTCATTCATGTATCAATTTATAACTTCTCTGAAGGCTCTTAAGTGTCTAAGTGACCTTATCATGAACCAAACGCTGCGATAAATCAGAAATAACGAACTCAATATAGAAAATGCTGTCGTTCCACACTCGCTATGTAAAACACCGTGGCGAGTTAATCGCCTTTTGAGAGTGAAGAAATCGACAAGCTTCGGAGATACTTCGCATAATTTCAAATAAAGCTTTATAAATTACATTTAACTGTAATTAGGCATTCTCGCTTGTTAAAATATTCCAAAATAATACTCCAAAATGGCAAAAAGAAAGTCACCAAAAGAAGTGTAGCCAAAAACCAGAACTGCATATTGGAAACTGCTTTCAAAGATATCCCACAATGGAAAGTATAAAATATAATTTTTAAATAAAAACATGTTATTGAAACATATTGTCTAAACCAGCGGTTCTTAAACTTATGTAGTCTGTGGACCCCTTCTTGAACAAAATTTTTTTCGCGGACCCCCTCAAATTTATCTTCTTACAGTGTTTTCTGTAAATAATTCCACGAAAATATTTTGTTAATGTATAGATAAATGTTTTTTCTATATTTTTACGAACCCCCAGGGATCTGTGGACCCAGTTTAAGAACCGCTGGTCTAAACATACATCTATTGTCAATAAAAAAATAATAAATCTTGTTTATCTTTCATAATCTTGCATGTTATGTATCAGTGCTCTTTCAATGGAAATTAATTCCGACCGTCACGACACCCATGTCCAAAATGAATACGTCCACAAAGGGTTAATAATAGTATGACTACTAAGTGTTCGGTGACTGTGTCGATGGGTGTTTTTGCAGCCACCTCGATAAAAGCTACCATATTAAAATGCGATTATACGGGTATTAACATTTTGCACTCGAGAGGTGATTCTCACTCACCATATGATTTGATGCCGCAACTTGAGAGTGAAATTAGTCTGCAACCACGAACCGGACTACATGTTTGACTTTAACCTGCGATTCCGAAGATATCCACTTGAATAATATTCTAACAGGAGTTAGGAAGGATTGCAAATTGTGTTCTCAAAGAAAGAAAGCCGGAAAAGACATCATATTATTGTAATACTTGCCCCAACAAGCTGGGAATGCATCTTGGCAATTGTTTTATGAATGATCACACACAGCAAAATTAGAGAGACTAACATTTAAGCAATTATATTCATAAAAGTATAAAGATATTTAAAATGTTAAAGTATAAAAGTTTTATACATTAATTTGCGTGTGAAATAATTTTAAGTTAGTGGTAAGAAATTCGTCAAAAATGTTGCGAAACGTCTCGAGTTACTGGTTCACCGCGCGAAAAAGGATATCGAGTGCAAAGAGTTAAGAAAGTTAAATTTGCATGAGATATATATTTTCTGCAAATTTTAAATTTAAATTTAAAAAATACATTAGAGATAAAATAGACGAAATATTTTTTTTAGCAATAAATAAGACTTAAAGTATTAGAGTATTTATAAAAATAAAAAACACGCATATCGATATGGTATCAAGACACAGAATCAATACGTTCCTAAGAGATTCCCTTTGAGGCTCCCACGCCTTCCTTGAAAGTCGGAAATTTTATTTAGCCTCTAAAATAATTTTTATTTTACTACCGCATACAAACAGCTCATTAAAATTTTCATAAATTGTTTTATCTTTCATACTCAGTTTAGCGTTTAATTTATTTCGGCTCGGCTCATTTTTACGCTCTCAGTACGAACTG
The DNA here is from genome assembly GCA_008973525.1 of Stenopsyche tienmushanensis. Classification (NCBI taxonomy): domain Eukaryota; kingdom Metazoa; phylum Arthropoda; class Insecta; order Trichoptera; family Stenopsychidae; genus Stenopsyche; species Stenopsyche tienmushanensis. Next base: position 750,019 of record WACJ01000151.1, read on the forward strand.
TGCTTCGGCCGAAACTCCCGAAAAAATGTGGCCAATCTCACAATGGAGAGCATTGTTATGTAAATATCATCACTCTTTTTATTTTAAATTCGAAGTACATTCGCCCTGTGTGTATTACATTTGAAAGTTTCATCGCGTACACACACTTTATTATGTTTTCACCGCGAGCGGAAAATTTGTTAACGAGCCCGAGTCATAATGCTCCCATTACAATGAAATTTGACCGCGGTTACAAAACAAAGCATATTTGTTTTTGGAAACTCACGTTATAACACCGGGCAATTAAGGAGGCATAGGCTCCAGCCAAATCCATTTTTATTGTTCGACTCGGTTAGGGCCCTGAACTTGGGGCATGATCCTTAATTAACACCTAAATAATGTGCTTCAAATTGTAAGCGACATAAGCGATTGCTTGTTATAGGCAACGTTAGCCTAATTTAATAGAGCGTGTGAAATGTTTTAATATTACTTTAACGTATTATCGAGATACCTTTATGAAAATATTAAGTCGACAGAAAACGAGTCTCCTTCCTTCATTTGCTCTAACTCAATTCTTCGAAGTCCTTATTGACTTGATGAAACTAATGTTAACGAAATCTTCGGACAAGACTGCTGTCAATGCATACCCTGCCCAAAGAAAACGGCATGTTCATGATTTCACATCACTTTTGCATCTAAAGTTTTTTCCCCAAAAATGTTTTTTTTTTAAATAGAGTTTAATTATAAATTTAATTATGGACAGAAATCATGCAAATAAGTATTTATTTAAAACTAGCACTTATAATTTTACAAGTATAATACTTGGTCATGATCGCTTGTAGATTTCATTTTGGTTTATTTTAACATTTGAAAACTCTGTGGAATGCGTTTGTCTACTTTTAAATATGTAAATCTTTATATATTTCATGATAAGGAGATGAACATAAAATTTTCTTACTCATCAGCCGGTTTCCAAGCTTTATTTAATTTGACAAATTCTACGTCGACAGATGCATTTTATCCTCGCATTTTTATATTATGTAGTGATAATTGAACGCTTCTTAAATGGAAAAATCGTAAAATGATCGTTGTTCTTCGTATGATGGTTGATCTATACTTTAAAAATGTTCATAAATATTTTTATTTGCTTGTAAACGTATACGAGCAATATACTTTATACTGGAAAACGATCCTACTAAAGTCGTGGGTCGTATATTTTATATTGTTCTAATTATTGCTTCCTTGAAATTAAAAATTTTGGAAAATGTTGTAAAATGCCTATTATTATAGCCAGAAAGAGGCACAGATAGATATTTTTGAAGATTGGTTCAATCGGAAATGGGTTCCCGAGGAGCAAGCTTTTTTAAAAAATAAGGAATAGCCTGGATTAGAATGAAGCAAATAATATACAATAGACCTGCGATAATCTGATAAAAGTCGTTGTTGAGCTATAGAGTACTGCCCCCAGTCCCTTTTGATGCAGATTTTTTTTGGAAAAAACTCAAACCTCTTTTTGTGTGACTTTTTTGTGCGATTTCGAAGTAATGCGGTTTTCTCGTAAAATAAAGAGTACGTATTGACATATTATATTATGGGTAAAAAAGAATATAAATCATCATCATTAACAGAAATATGGAAAAAAATATAATTTGCGACTGCTAACGCTGAATTACGAGAACGCCCTATATTCTGGTTTAGATTTTTGAAAAAAATATGTTATTTTTACAATTTTCTAATGTTTGGACTTTTAAAAATATATTCTCAAAAGGAATTTCCAAAATTCCAACTATTTACGGAGATATAGCTTTTTTAGTTACGCGTCTTCTCTTATCTTTTAACGCGTTTTTTCTCAAAATACGATTGACATCATATCTCAAGTTTTAATTAATCAATTCACTTCAAACTAGGTACGAATCTTTTCTATATAACCCTCTATTATTCCTACAAGATTTATGTCAATTTTTTTTTATAATTATTTAAAAAAAGTTAAAACTATAAGAAAATAAGGCTAAAAACTTAAAAAAAATATTTTTTTTAAACAGTCGCCATTTTGTAATTTTTTTTTTAGTTAGGGACTATAGTGACATCTTTACTAATTATGAATTATATAGTTGGAAAGAGAAAATTTACACACAACAATGATGAAATTGACAATGAATTGGTATTTCTTGCTAAGAAGAGAGCGATTTTGAGTCATAACGAAAATTATCATACAGCGATGATAGTTTATTATTAAAATAATTAGTATTTCTCTAGTGGATGTCTGGCATTTGAGATGACATATGCCAAATATCTTTAAAATTTTACCAATGATGTAAGACGTCCTTTAAATGTTACCAAAAATGCTATTTTTTAATTGCCTTATTGTTTTCCTGTTTTCTATCAACTTTTTTTGTGCGATTTTGGATATATTTTATAAAGCTGTTTCAGAGTTATGCGGTTTTTAAAATCCATGAATCTTCACTTTTTCTATGTAAGTCATAGCTTTTTTTGTACGATTTTTCGCGAAACTCATCTACGGCACAAAAAAAGGCTTAATTGTACTTGTAATTGTTATAGAATTAACGTCATAAATACAAACACAATTATAAAACATTTAAACCATTTTACCGTCATCAAATGTATTCTATGACGATTTTTGAAGCGTTTTAACTATCTCATGCTAGTTAAAATGTCTTCTTTTTTGTTATCTCCTTATAAAACAACGTTGCTTTCATGTCTAATATGGGCTTAGAAATATATTTTTTTTTCCTGAAAAAAAACACATATACAAAGCTTCCCCTGCTTCTGGGTGTTTAGCTTTCTTGGAAGTTTACCTCTTACTTGCCAAGAAATATTCATTACGATTTAGGTGGTTCAAAATCACAGTTTTGCATTTTTACATAGACGAAGCTTTATTGTACATATGTGCTATACTTTATTGGGACGTCGGACTACAGACGATTATTTGACAATTTAAAATGTTTTGAAAACGCAGATGTAGAAAACATCAAAAAATGGCTCGATCATCATTTAAATGATCCACGTTTTTTTTGTTTCTCAAGAGGAAGAAAATGAGTGACACTATAATTGAATAAAATACCAGTGAATATATTAGTTATAAAACGGATTTGAATTATGTTGAAACATTGCTAGATTATGATGAACAAAAAGAATTTGAATATAATAATATAATAACATTAGAAATTTGTTCAAAAAGTCAAAAAATGTACTCGTATACATTTTTTAAAAATATTTTGGTAACGCTTAATAGTAGCTACTGAGAATTACTTATCTGATTAACTTTAAGTGATTTTTTTTTTCAATAAATACTGAATATTAAAATTATAAAACATTTTTTTACTGTAAATATGATATTATGTTCGAAACGTTATGTTTTTTAATTACTCGTGTCTTTTCTCCCCAGCACTAGCCCGGATAATCAAGAATATACTGTACATGTATTTGATACTATTTTCAAAATAACTCTATAAAAATAGTGAACGAGTGTTTTAAATATATTGAGAATGAATATTGGATTAATCATTTAAATAAAAAATTTGCGTTGCTCCGTATTATTTTTTGCATGAACAATGATTAAATCTATCAACAAGCATTATGAATACTATTTGTGTTATTTAGCTGTAATTCTTATTACGAAGTTTGTGTGTTTAGACGTATTGAGGGTTAACTGATGAAAATTTTACTGGAATAATAAAAAATCCAATAAATAAATCAACAAGATATCCATCACAGTCGAATGATAAAAACATAGATGCAGTAACGTAGCTGACAATTAAACGATGCGTGAAATAAAGTACGTCGTTAGTAAGCGGATGTTGAGCGACAGATAGCCTCACAAATCGTACTACGTATCCCAATTGGAATAAAAATTAATCTTTTTTTAGCACAAACGAGCAACTAGAAGTAAAATAGTGAATTGAACGTCTCAGTTGGCAAAATACGGGTTGTTTTTTCATTCAAAACTATTAAATTCTTTGAGGTAGTTAAGGCTGGGGTCGTCACATCTGTACGTCCACTAATGGAGGCACATAACGAACAATCACACCGTATTCCAGGACATAAATCTGGCGAAGACCCCGAACAAAAAACGGGTATTTTTAATATGGCGAACCGCATTCCTCGTAAAAGAAAGCAGTGGGTTATAACATAAATATTTTTATTATCAACGTTAATGTTTCATATATGGATGCGTACAAATTGAAAAATATTGTTAATGTACGTTTCGCTGCGGTTTTTTTGTATTTTTCTTTCGTAGCTTGGTTACTCTTTGGTGCTGCTGCCAAAATCAGAGCTTAGCCATTTCATAATCCATTCAAAGCACCTGGTGTTCTGCAAAGAACACAACTCGAGAATGTGTTTGGCGTGCGAAAGAAAATGGCAGCTGTGGCACGTGGCATGATGATGAATAAACTTCCTTATATTTTTTGCTGATAATTTGATGAATTTGCACCTTAACCTAGTCATTATTGCTACACACACCACGATAAAGATATTTTTATAAGAACAAAAATTAATTTAAAATTTAAAAAATAGTCATCTAATATCAGGTCAGTTCAAAAGTTCGTGTGCATTTTCGAGATTTTTTTTAAATAGTGTAAATATTTGAATCAATGTTATTTTTTCCTCCACTGTCTACAATTTATCGCCATCTTAAAAGTAGCTTTTTAATTCCATTGCTGTAGAAAGACACTGGTTTTGATGCAAAAAATCTTGGAAGTCCATTTTGTACATCCTGTTTAGAATTTAACATTTTCCCTGGTAAAAAAAATTGTAAGACACACTTGGGGCAATATCTGTGGAGTAAGCAGGATGCGGCAAAAGCTCCCAATTAAATTCACTCATTTTTTGCAGCGTTGTTCGAATAAACTGATTGTTTCTTTCATTAGTTTTCCATCAACTACCTTAGGTAAGTACAGGGTGCGCGAATAGAATTGGCGCAAGTTTAAATATAAAAAAATAGACAATTTATAAGATTATTCATATAAAGTCGCTGCCTTTCATACTATAATTATGAGTATCTTAAAGCATGGAGAAGTCATATCCATCTACGATGAAATGACTAACAAATACGTGGTCATTGACAAGTTAATGTTGCCATTGAAAATGAGACTGAGACATGAGACTATTAAGAAGTAATTAGATTTTTCTGGCTGTATATTCTAAAAATGTATCCAGAGTCATAAAAATAATATTTCCTATTTAAATTTAGTCATCGTTGTTATCAGACATGATGGGCATAGTATAAGCTCCACATCTTAGGATTGAAGAAGTAACTGCAGGAAGACCATAAGTATTCCAACAAGATTCTATTCAAAGATATAATTTTTGATCAGGTAACAATAAAACTGAGGAAAATAATCTGCTAGGCATTTTAAGATGCATTTGAAGGCTAAAAATTAATGCTAAAGATGGTTTCATTGAATACATTTTACACAGCTAATTTTGGATCATTATTGTCCCTATTATTGTGCATTGTTTACAATCCATTTACAACAAACCATAAGTATTGTAAAATTAAATCAAATTAAAAGTGAATTCCTACATATGGAATGCCCTGAACAAAATCATTTAAAAAGTGAATTAAAATGGTTCCATAGAAACGACAACAAAAGCCAATCTCCTATTTGGAAAACATTTATAAATCTTATAATACTTTTTGGCATCCAATTTTTTCCCGATACAGTCACATTAAAATTATTTTTTTAAATTTTCCAATATTAACCAATTATCCACTTTATAAAAGTATGCTCTTTACTTGTTGGATCAATATAAAAACTTCACATAACGTAACGGTACGCATGTATTTGAGCTTTTGGCTCCTGTGTGAATTCTTCCGTTGTAAATAACACTTCCAAAAGCTTAATATTACACGAAACTACCAGTTGTACGGGACACGAATATAAGTTTTTAATTTTTCCCCCGGGCTGTGTAATAATCCCGGTCTCGTACCACCACTGCCACACGGCATGTGCTGACGACAAAAAACTATTCGCACAAAACTTAGACTTGGACGCCCCTGGCCTCCACCCTTACGCGAGGGCCCTAGGACATTTACGAAAATATGTGGAAAAGTTTGCGCCCAATAAAAGTAAATTTAAACCGACTTGGCCAAACTATATTCCAATTTAACCACATAAATTTGCACGCATACTTCCTAATGGCGTACGACCTTGTCATATTTGGGGAAATTTCCTCGTTTCTACCCCATATATATGTTTGATGATAATTGGTACAAGATTTACCTAATTTGGATTAGCCTTATTGTAAATCTATTACACAAACATCTGTCATATCATTTTTTTTTAAATTAAAACCATTGCCTATTTATAAAAATATGTTAACTCAAATAATGACGTATGGTGGATCCAATCACTTATAAATTGTCCTGCATGACTGCTTTTAAATTAAGAAAATTAGAGTAAATATGGATTGGAATGCAGTTTTGGAATCTGAAAGGAATTTTTTGCTTATTTACGTTTTTATCATAGTAAATTCTATGATCTTTACGGATAACTGTTTTGGGAAACTTAAACAATATATTTATTGTAAGTATTGTATTATGAGTTAGAATTGTAAATTCAGACATTATTGCAGGCCAATGCAAATCATCAAGAGAAGAAATTTATTGAACTGGAAAATTACAATTTGACTCCCTTCTCAAAAAGTTTAGAGGTGCCTGCCTTAGGCCATCACAATGGTGTATTACTGTAAAGTTGTCTCACTGCTTGAATACTAAAAATAATAAATTATACTGCTAATTAGAGAATCCCGAGCCAAAATTTCAATCCCGGGATTTCGGGATTGCATTAGACCCCGGGATCAGTCCCGGGCTCCCGGGATCGAGATTTTCAATACTTTAAAAAATTACATTGATAATTTTGATTTTGATTTGAAAATATGCTCGAAGTAACATTAAACATCAAGTGTTTCGTCATTTAGTCTGGATCTGATTTTGGTAGCCAGGCAACCTGCTGCTGAAAATGTACGCTCAGCCTCCACACTCGTTGGAGGTATCATCATCAGATATTCAAATGATTCAGATCATCAGATGATCTTTGATGTGATTCGTAATTATATTACGGAAGAATATAAAAATTCTGAACCCCGTATCTTTAAAATTTCATATAGATATTCCCATTGTTAGAGTCGAGGTGTAGTAAATACATCACCGATAGGGAAAGGTTAATATAAAAATTTGAAAAGCATATATATATTGTATATATGTATACATAGATTAGACAGTTACTGCCCCTAGCCTAAGCTTGCCAATTAGTAGTTACGCCACTGTTTCCAAGCGTCCAGATTTCGGCGAGAATGTCTCGATTTAGTAATAATGCAACGTGCTGGTGAGGTATATGATTTCTTTTAGATAAAAATTTCAATCCTGAATTTTTCGGGATTACGTTTATTAATCCCGGGATTCATGAGCACCTAGAACTGAGCACCAACACTTTTCAGACACATTCATTTACTATTTTATGCAATTAATTGTACTAAAAATGAGAAATTTTAATTACGTTAACTTAGACGATTTTCTGTAAGATATTCGTATCTTTTAAAAAAATAATGCTTTTACCTCTTATATTAATACTATACATAACTATTAAAGGACTAACGACATTTTGATACGATTTTAAGAGGTCTTTTTTGTCTCGCTTTATAAAAAAGCAGAGAACATCTCTCGAGTGGTTAATTTATAAAAAAAAATGTACGAGTCATTCACGAGACATTTCCCAAACAATTATAGTATATTTTGTATACTTTATCTCGATCATGGTCCTCGCTCTCAATTAATGAATTTGAAGGACTTTCAGCGAGTTTGATAATTAATCTTCTTTTATTTTCTTACAAGTAAGACAACTATTGTATTTCAAAATTTATTTGATAAAGTTGAATTATGGATAAGTTGAAGGATATTTACTTCGCACTCATTGTTGTACCCGGTGTTGATTTATAGCGCCCCGAAAATTCGCAAGTGAGAGCGATCAACCTTTTTACGATGGCGAAAGAGGAAGGAAACATAATTCTTCAGGCTGAAAAAACAGCTGGAACAATTGTGTAAATTATAAATAAATTAATTTTAATTGCGCTTCAAATTGGTCTACATTGTGCTTTAAATTTGTTACAAATATTATATCAGATCTTACATATTTCATCATATTTCCGATCGTACAACTTTCAATTAAAATATGACTGAGTGCTTTAAAATAACGTCATAACGACATTTTGGATTATTTTTTTATTTGGGGTCGTTTATTTGCAATTTCTTCAAAAAAAACAAATCCTACGAACTTATTGAGTGATGTGTTATTTTGACCTGAATATATTAGGATTATTATTAATTTCTCAAAAAAGAATGCACACCCTGCTTGGGGTATGCAAAGCATAGGCATACCCCAAGATGCAACCAACTTCTGCATTATTCACACATTAAATAATGCTTGTTTTGAAATATATTTATATAGCGATAGAATGAGAGTCTATAACTATATAAATTTAAAGTTTAACGTATGTTTTGATTTTGGATTCGTCAGACTCGTGATAAAAATTTAATAACTCCCAGAATTGTCTTGGATAATTGCTATAGTTGGCCTGCTCCAATTTTCATGGATGAAAATATTCAAAAAAAATCCGAATAAAATTGTTTCTTTTAATTGGGGCAAAGGGGGTGCAGGTCAATACAAATGTCAGACTATTTATATTTACGATAGCTTGTCAGACCCAAATTATAGGGTTGGCTTAAATACCGCTTTGGACTTTTCGGCGTTTGTTTACGGGCCGTTTCGGTATCCTACCCCAACACCAAAAATTAAAGGGGTAAAACCCATTGTCAGGGTGATTAAAAGGTGCTATTTAGCGATAAGGAAACCATTTCTTTCAATAAATACCACTCGCCTTTTGTTGTCATTTTGCTTTGCTTTCAATGGACCGTAATTTACGCCTTTCAGGCTTTCGTACATTTTTCTCCTCGTCGAGCAAAGGTTAAACCGGTGATTTTCCCCGCCGATTTCCTTTTAATTGCCAATTATCAATCGGCCGATACATTTATAACGACCACTTTGTGTATATTCAATTTATGCCCTATCTCCGAGATAAGACCTAAAGGCGCGATTTTCTTTGTAAGGATCCTTAAACGCAGCAAATGCTATAATCAGCATAATACAGCGAATCTCCAAATACGTGCAATTTAATTCGTAACAAACCTGGTCGACTTCTCGTCATGAATTTGTAATCTTATCTAAGAACCTACTCTTTATCCGTTGTTCTAATAAACTAAAATCAACAACTCGATCAAATATATTCCCTAGTTAAAACCAGCAGTACATATTGGACAAAGAGGATTTATTATACAATATATAGTGTGGTTTTAATTTCAATATCCAGTGTTATTATTTGTTATTTTGTATTATTAATTTAACAATGCCTGTTAAATATCCAAATGGCTTTTGTAATAATATTTTATATTCATTATAAATATTTCCTTAAATATAGTAGACTACCATGAATTACTAAAGATCATATACATTTCATAAAATATGAGCATATTGAAATGTGTTTTCGCTTCAGCGAACAATAAATATTTTTCAATTCTTAGAAAGAATGCTTGTTCAGTACTTCGGAATTTTATTTTAAAAGTCCAATATACAAATTTATCCAATGAAGCGTCAGATATTTTATGGATGTGGAGACAAATTTTTACTACAATGTAATGAAATTCGTTTCCGAAAAAATGTTAACAAAATCGATGCACAATAGTTTTGATCAAATTCTAAATTCTAATTCTAAATTATATATAATTAATTTATTAATAAAATAGTTTGGACTCTACTCGTAACGTCAATGATAAATCTAGTATGACTTGGTAGTTCTTCAGATGCAAAATTATAATTTCTTAAATTCTAATTCCAATTTGTTCTCACAAAGATATAAGGACTAAATATAAGATACCTGTTTGTTTTTTTTTTTTTTAAGAAATTTTGTTAATTTCAATTCAAAAAAGTAGTTCAGATGCTTCTTCAATGTTACCAATTTACTAAGTATGCATTACAAGTCAATTACATAACATGTAATGCATTTTTAGCTAGATGCCACTTATAGTTATGGCTTACTGATTGAGAGCGCGTTTAGTATACTTGTTATCACAAATTAGATGAGATTAAACTTTTTTTTTAGTTAAACTGCTTTAAAAGGATTTATGTATATCAGAAATATATAAAAACTAGAATGTCTTTGATCCTTCTGGAATCGAATGGTAGAGTCAAAGGATAAAAGTGCACCGCATTTTACGGTCGACGCATCCTATTGTGATGAATACGTAAGCGGTGAAAATTCGACGAAAGTACGGGCCTGGAATAAATCTACGTTTTTTTGCCCACTATAAAAGTTGAACTATTCGGTGTGGGCCTCGTGTGTAATGCGTGGGCAACATTCCGGATAGGAACATTATATTATACGCGCTGTATAAAATATGGGACGGCGGCATATGGCCAGGAAATTTATCAATATCAGGGTCAGCGGCTACGTGACAAAAATGACCCAAGTAAAAGTTTTCGCATTTCAAGTAACGGGCCGTCGGAAAATTTGCGAGACTTTTTTACCCCGGGTCGCACCGCCAATAAATATATCACAACACGCGTTGCTTACACTTCGACGCGCTTTTCTTTATGTTCTTGCAGACAGCGTTCTGTGAGGTCCAAACTTGGAAAACTCTTTTTCCTCGGCTCCAAAATCATTTTGAGTTTATTTCGGTAATGGAAAACGAGTGGTAATGGCTTTCGAATGGACTTTCAATGTGAGTTTATTAACTGCAAAGAAAGAAATCGGTGTTTTAAAATTGATTCTTGAGATAAAAAAAATACTCTTAAGAGAACGTAAAATTTGTAGTTAATAACAATATATTTCATAATAATTTTATCTTATGTATTTCAGATTGAATCTAAACAAAAAGACTTGTTAATTCAGATTTTTGATATTTGCGAAAATAACAAAATGGCGCACGTTTTACGAAAAAGTAAAAAAAACGCGTTTTTTTGCGGTTTTTTGTAAAAAAAAATTACTTAAAATCAAAATTTCAAAAATCTGATGATATGCGCTATAGCCATAACTATGAATAATATGTCATTCAAATTTCATGATAATCGGCCGGATAGTTTCCGAAATTTCATCAACAAGCCACCGAAAAACCTTGTTTTGAGATAAACGCGTTTAAAGTTTTGGTTGCAGAAAAATTGCCCAGACACAGCTGTTGAAACACTCGTTGTTATTTTGGGTATTTCCTCCGAAGATCTTCATAAATTGGTTTCAAAACCTCGTGAACATTCTCAGCTAAAGCAGAAGAATGTTTAAAAGTTTCTATCTGATTGTTTTTCACCACTTTCTTGTACTTGCACCATGAGTCTGAACAATATGTATGCAGCCGGGTGCTCTCAGGTAGTCACCTAACGGTCGCCCAAAAATGTAGTTAAACTCGTCCGATCTTTATGAAATTTCGATATAACATTTTTGAAGATATATACTTTCAAAATTTAAAATAAAATAAAAATCGATTTTTTTAAATTTGTTAAGTGAGAAGACGCCTTAATAGCTTTTTACTATTGAATCATTGCAAGAATTCTTCAATAATTTTATAAAAAATTGATTCCATTAATGAATTTAAAATTACATCATACAGTTTTAAAGTTTTTCCTGACTGATAGTTGATCTTTTAATTCAACTCGAACATTATATTTTAAATTTTTTGAACCTTCAATAGCCTTTTCAAAGTTTTTAGTGGTATTTATAAATACGATTCATCATACGAGACGAAGACGAGATTTGCGAGGGAGGAGATATTGGTCCTACACATTCTGAAGTTTTTCAGTGTTTAGATGTCGCCATGAAATGGCTTGAGAAGCAAAAATAATATAAATCAGGACATCTTATGTATCTTAAGAATATTTGCGATTTAGCAGTTTCTAAAAGAAGAGCGAACTTTAAACGACACTTGATTTTTTGATAAAAAATAATTTATTATGTGTGTATGTGTTTGTAAATCTATACGAATAAAACTTATTTACACTTTTCCTGTTAGTTATGATTTTTTTCGATTATCTGGATTTTTCGGTATCCAGACTACCTTATCCCCAATTAGTTCGGATAATCGAAGTTCTACTGTAATGCGAAAGTATTTTGTGCCTTATGCTATTGCTCAATATGATCTTAAAATATCTGAAGAAAAAATATATAAGAGGTAAAAATATGTGACAAAATTAAGAAATGACAGTATCTAAATAGCCCATTCATTTTAATACTCCATAAAAACTGATCGTACTGAATTTTATGTGAAACTTCGATCCATTTTTCACGTGCACAAAGTCGTAAAGTTTATCATATTCTATGATTTTCGTGCACACAAAGGCTCAGGAGAAAGCTTTGCTGGTCACGTCAATCGTTGGGAAAGCTGTTGCCGGGAAGCGGAAGTATGCAACACGTGACAACAATGCACTTCCATCTTATATTTTCCATAAAGCCAACATCGTAAAATTTACTTTATGATTTTCCAGTAAATCATGGACACTAAAATTTTCGATTCATTGCTAAAAGTGTGGCATTTTTTACGAGGGATTTGAAAACAGTTTCCGTATAATTGACGAACCAATAATTCAAATATCGCAACAATTAATGAAATCAATTTGATATGGATTAATTTTACTATCAATTTTATAAAAAAAACTACATCAATGACTCGAACATAAAATATTTTGATTTTTCTTATCAAATCTCATCAAACAAAAATGTTTAAAATTTCTGGATATGCAATTGACAAACTGGCTCCTCAAAGCATTTGGTAAGATCTATGCATAGCTAATATTTAAAAAAAAACTCATCGCAAAAGCAAAAAGGTCTGGCCAGACCATCTTATTAACAGAAGGGTTAATAATTCATTGTATACTATTTTTAAAGAATCCTTATATACAAATAAAATGATGTTATATTTTTCCAGGTTAAATTATCACGTTGTTTCGGGGCTAATTCATTATTATGTAGACTTAATTTTAGTTTAGTTAGAAAAGTTTAAATACTTGTATAAAACAATCGTCATAATCCATATTAATATCGATCAAAACCCCAATGGTTAGTATACAAATGCTTAGAAATAAATAGCATTATTGAAAATTAACTCATCAATTATTTTATACTCTTAGCCGCAAACCAAAATTTAGTTACAAATTAAGCTCTTTAATTTATGCTTAAACTTTGAAGCATAGCTTAGTCCTCAGCCCCCAAACTAGAAGAATAATAGAGCCTTGCCTAATGAGATAAAATTGAGTATTCTAGAAGGAATGTAAGTCTGAAATACTTTTAACAATATTCGAAACTAAATACGTCGGTTTTACAAACATTCAAATTTCAGACGAAGCCTGAAACGTGGGCCTTTGCAATTTGCAATCAGCTTTAACCAGATGCAGATGTGCACTCCTCAGATTCAAAGCTTGATACTGGAATGATCCAATTTGGAGCTACATGCGTCTTTTTCACGGCAGCCAGTTTAGCAACGTGTCTCCTTTATGAGCTGGTAAATTAATTAAGGACGAATTAAAAGGTCCTCATGTCGGAAAAGCTGCAGCTGAATTAAATACAACCCGATAGGGACGAGGAATTCAGCTGAGCGACAAGAATTGGTCGCTACGTTTAACTAAATATACGGTGACATGATACTTAATCCGATTAAACTCATCACCTGCTGTATAAATGAAGCATTCATTTTGCTTTCATCGGGCGAAAGTACATCCTGTGCCATTTCTCCGCTGCAGAAAAATTAATTTTCCGGAAAATCTGCATCGACGAACGATAAAATTCATACGGCGGTATTTAAGCCATCTTTTTTAACATAAAATTCATTGCATTGAACTCCATGTTCTAAAATTAATATATTGAAATAACGGGCATAAAAGGTATATAGAACGTTTACAAATAATTTAACTTCTGATTTTTAATTTTTAACTACATATAACTTAATAATATTAATATATTGTATAACAATGCATAAAAAAAATATCAACGCAAAAACGTAAATTTAAGATTGTGCAGCTTTAGAAGATTATGCACCGTAGTAAAATCGCAGCAACCCCCATGTTTGAGAAAGCAAGATTTAAGCCAAGTGTTTCCATACGATAGGGTAAAGACGTGAACCGTATAAAATTATTGCCAAAATGCAATATGGTTAGTTAAGATTAAGATTATTTGTGTTATATATGCATATAAGTATGGATATATGTTAAAAGGGTTGATAGTATTATGGAAGAAAAGTAGGTATATTTAATATAATATGTATTTATTTGCTTTATAAAAATATTTATTTTATTTCTAAAAATATATACTGTATGACATTCATAACTTAGAAGAATTCTCCTTTATGTGTAATTTAAAGAGAAGTAATGCACTCAAGAGGAAAATGAAGATATATTCATTCTAAAATAGTGCACAATACTGAGATTAATGAATTTCAATTCAATAATTTAAAATTCGCACGTTGATAACATAGTTATAGCAATGTAATTTTGCATTCTACGTTAAAAAATAACATTGTATTTAGTATTTGATATCAAGTCTGTGCTCTTCAGCATATATAATAGATAAAGCGCTATTTTAATTCCGTTTCCTAAGTATGTACCTTCACTGGACGCACTATTAAGGGCCTGTCTTCTACACAAATTTACTTTAAAAAAATCTTCAAAGAGGTTATCTTCGAGATATTTGTTATAGTTTACATTAATTCTAAGAACATTCTTACCTTTACAGGTGCTGTTCACTCCACATTTTCCATGACTTATAGCGAAAATCTTCTTTCAAACACAGTTTCATAGAACTAGCATATAGTCAAATATATCGAGAGAAAAGTCAGATCAGTGATAGCAAAGGTCGACATAAAAAAATCGTCGGGCTACGATCTCATTACGGGAAGAATGGTAAAGGAACTCTCTACTAAATGATTTAAGTTCTTGGTACAAACATTCAATGTGGTACTAAAATGGGCTATTTCCCCCCGCAATGGAAAGTGGCTAAAATTATTCTAATTCCCAAGTCCAGCAAGGATATACATGACGTTAAATTATACAGCTTACTCCCAATAATTTCCAAACTTTATGAAAAATTACTACTAAAGCACTTAAGCCAATAATAGAGAATGGCTTGTTGATGAAATTTCGGAAACTATCCGGCCGATTATCATTATATTTGAATGACATATTCTTCATAGTTATGGCTATAGCGCATATTATCAGATTTTTGAAATTTTGATTTTAAGTAATTTTTTTTACAAAAAACTGCAAAAAAAACCGCGTTTTTTTTACTTTTTCGTAAAACGTGCGCCATTTTTTTATTTTCGCAAATATAAAAAATCTGATGATATGCGCTATAGTCACTGATATACTGAATCTGAAACTGTTTTATTTTTTTGTCTCAAATGACCCATCTCGGAGATACCATCAACAAGCCACGAACATAACATTTCTACACGGGTTTTTCGATGCTGCTGTTTTATTATAATAATTGTTCAAAAAAATAAATTTAAAAAATTTTCATGTACTTGAAAGATGTATTTATTACATAAGATCCATTTTATCTCATAATTTTTAGCGAAAATCCTCGAAAAAAAATCGTGAAAATAGCCTATTTTTGAGGCGCCTAAAGTGGGAAGACGCCTTAATACCCAGTCACCAATTTGGATTTCGTCAACAACATGCGACTGTGGAACAAATACACGGAATCTTCAATAGAATACACAAGGACTTAGAAGACAGAAAATATTGCTTGGCACCATTCATGGACGTAACTCAGGCTTTTGACAAAGTGTGATATCCGGGCTTGCTATATAAAATTGGAAAATGCCCACAAATTACTTCTTCTTACTCAAATCATTCCTAACCAACAGAACATTCTATGTCAAATACGAAGATGAAGCCACCACACTACGTGATATAAAATCTCACACGGCAGCGTTCTTGGTCCAGTTTTATACCTTTTATACACAGCCGACATTCATTTATTTAAATAAAATACTCTTATACAAAAGTATATTAAAACCAATCTGGACATATGGGATACAGCTCTGGGGTACCGCATCAAACTCCAATATTGACATTCTCTAACGCTTTAAATCCAAAGTGCTGCGTACTATAGGCAACTTTCTATGGTACGTGACAAACGAAATGAGTTACTTTGAATTGTCCTCAAAAGTAACTTTAACATATCTACGATATCATCGTTATTGGTCTTCCTGGTGAAGATGGAGTAGATTCTCATCATTTTTCTCCAATCATAATAATCCAATTTATTTACGGTTCGAAATATGAAAGCTTGGAATCAAAAACATAGGTGAAAAATTATTTTATATGGTCAGTATTATCCTGTTTAAATTTATACCAATTCCATTCATGCATCTTGTGTGTCTGTCTGTTTGTCGTCCCTCCATTTAAATTTTACACACCTTAGCAGATTTAAAAAAAAACATTGTCTTGAATATAGACAACCTCTCGTTTCTGTTATTATCAATAATAAATTTGGATGAATTTGTATTCTTGGAAATATGAATAAAGACTATTCACATCTTTTCCTGGAATTTTACTCGGCTTGAATGAAACGTATTTATTTAGCTATTTTAAATACATCTACATAACGAGCAATATCGTTATACATTTTTAGCATTTAATTTAATGAGACCGAAATATAATGAATATGTTTGTACATATTTTACTGAAGTTATTCTCCAAAAAAAAATTTCCTCCCTTAGTTCATAATTAAAATTCTACGCCGCTTTAAATCCGAAGTGGTTAAAAAAAAAGGTACGTTTCGAATACTTTTCGAGGGATATTTGAGCCGGAAATGGTGAACGTAAAATATATTAGACTTTTCTTGACTAACGAATCGTCATGAAGATGTGCGTGTGTATGTTATATTATACTTGGTAGGGTTGAAGAGATTGCGATGGTTACAAAAAGGTTCTTGTTTACCAACAAAGTCCTTTGTTTATTTATCTGAGTGAAAGTTGTAGAGGGTATTGGATTTGAACCGTCATATAACAAATTGATTATCTGACATTGTGCAGATAAAAATAGCTCCGAAGGCTGGAATCTTTATAAACGCGGCATCAGGATGCTTTTATTGCTACGTCGGGGTTAATTGTATCGAAGGGATCGTGATATGTATTGATCAATTCCAGCGTATATAATAGAAATTTCGAAAAATAACGCCCGATAAGAAAGTTGTAAAATTTTTGATCGACACAAAGGGGGAAAATATTATTATTAAAGATAAAAAAGTTTTTTCATGAACACAAAAGCCAGGGCCGTAAATTTCTTCCAGTGGGTTGCTCGAAACTTATCAATCTAAAAATTTGCCATCACAAAGGAGTTTCGCCGCCGCTTCGATAACAATTTTGTCAAAAATCAATGCGAAATAATCTGGAAAGTTTCTACCCGCTGGAGAGTTGGGGAGAGCCCGTGGAGAAGAAGAGTGATCTGGAGGAAAATTTCTATTATTTTTGCCTGGAGAGACGGGAGACTCTTATTTTCCCATTAATGAGTTATTGTGACACACAATGACGTGATAAGGCATGCCCGCCAGTGAAGCGGGAAACTTTCTTATTTTTTATCCTTCATTTACTCCAATTTTTATATGTACTTTTATTCACAATACAAGCTAATGACGTATATATTTTAGGGAAAATTGTACAAAATTAAAACGATTTATTACGATTAAAAAATGTGATTAGATCAATTGGGCCTGACCTTATTTATTATATTCCCGCATATTTTAATAATAATTTAGAAATTTTATAATTTAAAAAATCAGCTATACAATAAAGCCTTGATTACCTGGATCTGGCTCAAAATAAAACATAAAACATATAATTTGCTGACTTGCACATTGAAAATTGTCTCCACTTTTGCTGAAGTACGTGATGGATTGCATTGGTTAAATATTAGAAGATGGAAGCTCAGAGCGAAAAGTTATGAGGAAATACAGAAGTTGAAAAGTATATTTTTTGTGGTTCATACAAAGACGATCAACTGGGCAGCTAATATCTGATCCATTATTGTGTGAAAAAGCAATATTTTTTAATTCAAAATTAAATGGAGATTCCACTTTCAAAGCAAGTTCGGACTGGCTTGAAAAATTCAAAGGACTAGAGAGAGATATTGGTCTTACACATTTTGAAGCATTTCACTGTTTAGATGTCACCATGAAATGGCTTGAAAAAATATTGAAATTCAGGACAACTTATATATCTTAATAATATTCGCGATTTGACAGCTTCTAAAAGAAGAGTCAAAATTAATAATTGTCTTTAATAAAAAATAATTTATTATATGTGTATAATATGTAAATCTAAACATAAAATTTTGTTGTCTTTCCCTGTCAATTATGATTATTTTCGATTATCCGGATTTTCGTTATCCAGTCCAATTTCATCCCCAATCAGCCCGGATAATCGAATGTTAAAAATTAGAAGATTTTTATATCGCTTTGTTAAAAGAATTCAAGTCAATCAGTTAATATATAAGTATAAAATTATAAAAATAAATTAACATTCTTATTTCATTTGAATTCGGATTACATATTTTTATAACATTTTCACGACAACACATATACTATAAGATGAATAACTAGATGATTAATCACAATAATTTACCATAATATCATTAAAAAATCATATTATATAAGATAAATAAAGTCTG
Organism: Stenopsyche tienmushanensis; assembly: GCA_008973525.1. Taxonomy (NCBI): domain Eukaryota; kingdom Metazoa; phylum Arthropoda; class Insecta; order Trichoptera; family Stenopsychidae; genus Stenopsyche; species Stenopsyche tienmushanensis. The sequence continues at coordinate 768,720 of WACJ01000151.1, forward strand.
AAGATATACAATATAAAAAATATATATATAGAGTTTTAATGAAACAGTAGCGTAACTAGCAAAATTTACTCTAAAGTCGAACAATAGCAAGAGTTTCGACCCCTAAACACGTATTCATACCTGAAGTATGAAAGGCTGCGAGAGGAACAGTACAAATGTTGAACAAGCGAGCAAGTCATTTTAAAGCAAACATTTCTCAGAAGGTCAGATAAGAAAATGGCGAAATGAAAATCAACACTTTTCACATACTTAGCGCTGGCGCCCAACAAAAGCTCGCTTTCAGCATTAGTGCTAATGTTTATTCAGAGCTGGATCTTACTTACAATAAGATTTATATTTCACACTTCTTGTGTCTGCATTGAAGCTCTCATTTTGTTGGGAATTCAAAGCGAAAAGGATGAACTTAGACAATTCACTCGTATTTTTTTTTTAATAATAAAAACTAATATTATTCCATTATTCATTTAGAATCAGAATAATATTATGATTCAAAATTAAAGATCTACAAAATGTCTTATTTTTAACTTATTTTGTATTAAATTTCTTGTCGAACAAAACCAGCATGAAAAAGCACTTTTAAACTGAACAATTGGTTTCAAAGACCCATTTCTTTATATGCAATTTAGTTATTAAATTTATTTGAAATTATAATAGACAACGTTCCTGAAAATAAAGGGGTATAATTTAATACATGAAGAGATGATGACATCATCTCGAATCAATTTTAATTAAATTATAAATGTATTTATATGATTTTTATCTATCGACATCAATTTTAATAATAAATACAAATCGAGGATATTTTACATATGGATATTTTGCGTTGATTTATTTCAAAAAAACCTTTTACGTTTGAATTTTAAGCGCATTCAAACCGATGTCGAAATTTTAATATCAAATCGGTTTATTTCGCCTGGTCTATGTTCAATATGAGGGTGCAAGTTAATTGACATATATTGCTCATCCCTACATTAACGTTGCATAACGTTAACCACAAATCGAGGCTTCAATATATCCGATATTAAATTTATTGCGCGACACTTGCGATTATCAAGGATCGCTGTCATTTTAATCGTTCGAAATTGATCATTTATCTGCGAAAGTGCCGTATAAAAGGAATATTCTCACGTTGGGTCAGAAAATTTTGAGTTACGACCCATTTGCAGCAGCCAGTCCTCGTTCTGCTAAATGGGAAGGAATAAATGCCCACTTTGCAGGAAATAACATCCATTATATGGCAATTTTCAATTTAATTGTACAATGTCTCTGAGAGGTTCTTACGTCCGGATTTATGGCGGTCTATATCATGGAGCTGTATTTTTCGTTTAAATATGGCAGCACGCGTGGAAAATCCAAATATGTCTATTAGGGGACGATCCGTATTGGAAACGGTGGAGAAGTTCTGCGTAGACAATGAGTAATTTATTGATGAGCAAATGCGATACGTCACGCACAACGCCCATAAGCCGACAGGGCTAAATATTAAGTGGAGGAACAGGAAGCGGAAGGAAGACACTTCTTCCTGAAGTTACCTGTCACATCGCGATATATCGGCCCTTGAGCTTCCGAACAACCCCTCATAAACGGAATGCTAAATTATGCTAAAACTGTAGCAAATTGGTTTTGTTGCGCAAATATCAATCGCATAACGCCGGCCGATTAGCATATATTCACATTGAATTTCACATACAAATTGGATCATTTGTATATAGTTCAACGTTTGTATATAGTTTCAATATTTTCTAATTTAGATACTCTATAAAATTTTTAAAAAAAGCTTTAAACACACAAAAAATAATATATTAATTCTTTATGTTTTTCTTTTTTATGCAAAAAAGTGTTCAAACGCAAAAAAAATGATCAAACAATCATGATTTTTTGTAGGCTTTAACATGTCAATATAGTCTATTTAAATAAAATAGATTGTGCTGAGTCTCTCAATTATCACTAGGATAAATCAAAGATACACCGTAATATTACAAAGATCGTCATTAAAATCATCTATATGGTTCCTGTTGTTAAGTTAAGATAAAATTATTTTGAATATGAGTTTTAAATAGGAGACGATGTATGATCGAGTAACAAACATATCATTATTTCCAAATTAAATTTGAAATATTATTGCAAATCGAGTTACTCTTAATTTTACTATAACATTTATCGATACCAAATGAATTGATACGATGAAGACTTTTTCCGCAATCTTAATTTAAACCCAACGTTTACAACTAAGCCTACAGGTTCTAACCAGATTTTTGCATATCTTCTTACTAGCTACATACATTTAATGAAATATTTGTAAAATACAAAAAAATCAAACTCTAAAACAAAAATAGAAAAGACCACACAATGATAGGAAATGTTACTTAGCTGTAGTTAGTTATTCTTCTCGATAAATATGCGAAATCACGAATTCTCATTTTTTGAGAAATTTTGAAAAAAAGACGAATTCTGCCGAAATGCACTCTGTTTGAAAGTTTTTATTAGGGTTCTAGATATGACAAATTTCTTACTTTCAAAACAATAAAAGAAAGTTTCAATTAAAAAAAAGATTCCGCCATAAAAATATCTATGCTTTTTCAGAAAGCCGAATACCGATAACCATTAAAAACTGTTATTTTTCACTGGACGAAAACCGTAATCGAACCGATATCAATTTTAGGAACGTAACCGAAACCGGGATGAAAAAATTACGATTTGAAGTCCTTGTTTTTTATAAGGTTTTTTAAAAGGTTTATTTTAAAAACAATATGAAGTAATGTCAATTAATTTTAAAAGTTAGCCATATTTCTTGTTGTGTTATTTCAATTACATACTAAGATAATAATATTTATATACAATACTTTACTTTCTTATTTTTATCAAACTTTCTTGATGATTCTCGAATGATTTGAGAAATGAAACCGAGAATTCTCATTTATCGAGAAATAAAAATCATCAAGAAATCAGAATCCCTAACTGTAATGGTATAGATCAGCCCTTCTTAAAGTCATGTAGTCCGCGGACCCCCTCTTGAACATTTTTTTTGTGGACCTCATCCCAACCCTTGCGACTTAATTTTTAAACAAATATTTCTTCTCTGTAAATAATTTCACGAAAATATCTTGTTCAACTACAGATAAATGTTTTTTTTTTATATCTACGTGGACTCCTGTTTGAGAACCGCTGGTTTAGATATCTCACTAGACAAAATTGTTGGAATGTTTACCAAAAATACTATTTAATGTAGACCAATGCTTAAAAAAAGAAGGATAAGCATTTATCAGATCATAGCATACACATTATCTTTGTTATTTCAAAATCTGAAAAAAATATCAATATGAGAAACTTTATGTCAAAACATTTCAAATGTCATAATGTAAGTATTATGAAGGTGGAAAATAAGGGCAACGCTCAAGGTTTTCGGCATTAAAAAAGCCTCATCGAGTTTATCGATTTTTTTAATAATTCATAGTTATGATACGTGGACTATGAACGCATAATATTTTTATTGTGATTCGATTAAGCCCGCAGATTAAATTAAATTTGTTTTGTTACACGTTCCATGGAGTTAGATCCAAAGTAATTAGTTGGAGGAAGCATTACATAATTCAAAAAGTTGCAAAACTACATGATTATGCGTGGATTCATGAATATAATATAACCCGTTGAGTAAAATAATTGGTAATTGGATTAAACGTGATTACTGGACCGAAAGCTCAATGGATTAGAGAAAATTGTTTATTGTCGTTTGATAATAAAATTATAAAGCACTATTCGTGTAATGTTATTTTCATCGAGCTGGGCTCACAATGATTATTGAGTCGTAAGTATTTGGATGATTCATTTTGGACCGTGAATAGGAACGTAATCCGATCTATTTGCTTTTAGCTTAACAATATGTGCTTGTCAATTAATTCGTTCATCATTATAGCACTAGTGTTTATGGGATTATTGGACGTAGACAAGTGGCAGTGTCATAAGCGTTGAAATCAATGGTATTATCGACAACCCTTCATGGTGGCCGGTGGCTGACAGCTCAGTGACAACCATTCAGCAAGCTTCCACCTGAACACCATTGTGCAAGCCTATTTACACAACCACTGTTAAATTATGTTCATTTCCATCAAAGGAAGGCTTCGTTCAATTTCTCGACATTAATATCGAGACGGAGCTTGCTCGGAAAGAAATATTCAATCATGTTGACAACTTTTGGTGTTATTTACCGTGATCGAAAAAAATAGCATTCAATATTCCAAACATTGAAGAAAAAACCAATTCGTACACGCAACAATATGAGGCTAGAAATGATAACGAGGAAATCTAAAATCGTATTGTACAAAAATGTATCCACTATGAAAAATATTACATTATCCATGATATAAAATATTAACTCAAAAATATTTTCCAATGTTACCCTTTTAGGTTTTGTTGTTTTCTATAGAGAAATATATCCCAAAATCACATGGAAATTATTTTGAATTACATTCTAAGAATGTCGTAAATATTCAATTTGAAACAGCTGATCTGTTCGATAATAATTTCTCTATTAAAGTTTTAATGGAAGAAATCGGTTTTTCATTAATAAAATAGGACGCTTTAAATAACAAAATTTTAATCAATAAGTCCAAATAAACAGAGCTAACACTCCTGGCAAAATAAACATATTTTAGCACTAAAAACTGTCATTGTGATTGACATTACGCAGTCTGGCTATTCTATATATATAAACCAAATATTACTAAATTTATCTTTTGACCTCTATAAATAAAATTGCACCATAATCAATTAAAGTTGCTCTAAAATGTTTATAGTTGTTACATATACCTATATAAGTCGGTTTTAAAAATAGCATCAATCAAATACAAGTACAGTAGACCCTCAATTATCCGCGTTAGTGCTGGGAAGCAAGGATACGGATAACTGGAAAGCACGGATAATTCAAAACATCAAATTTCTACTTGGTTTTGAATATAACATCATATTTACCATACAAATTTTGTTTCATAATTTTAATACTCATTATTTATATTAAAAAAAAAATAACCGAAACTCTAAAAATCTCTAAAAATTATTTCGATTTTTTCTTAAAGCTATTATATCACTATATTCTAAAACTCTTTGTTCAGCGTAATCTAGCAATATTTCAACATAATTCAACGATGTTTTATGGCTAATGTTTCTTTCCTTGTAGATATCGATATCTATATCAATTATGCATTTAAAACTTGAATCACTTAAAACATGATCGAGCCACTCCTCAATGTTTTCCCTATCCACGTTTTCAAAACATTTTAAATTTACCAATAATCCACATATTTCAGATATATCATTTACTTTATTCTCTTTAGAATGCATTAATCTGTTTCCATGTCAGGAAGAATGTTTCTTTACGATCAAACAAATGTTTCTGTCTTTACTTTCGATCAAGATTGTGTTGTTCTATGTATAGCATCCAATATTGTATTTTTTTTTTCAGAAATTGATCAAGATGTCACCTTTATCAGCAAGAGCTTTCAGAAGACTGTGACGATAAAAAAAACCTTGGTCCATGGACTGAATTAAAGATGTCACTTTAAGATCCAAAAAATTTGCAACCATAAGGTCATCGCTTGTTTTCAATATGCTGAAGGAGCTAATAGGTTATTACAAGCTAATGTAAATACATTAATACTAAATATAAATACATTTCCCTGTCCTTTTCTGGTTATAATAATTGACAGGAAGATTTTTCATTTAAGTTCTCTTAAAAGATCGAGATTTCCCAATAACTAAAAGTTTCATTTCATGAATTCCTAATGCATTTCCGCATTACATTAAAGTTGTCTTTAGGCGATTAATATCCAGGACCTTTCATTGAAACCAGCGTTTTTTTTCTGCATTATAGATTTGATCAGGTTATAAATTTTCGTTTTACGAATATTTTCGAAATTCGATGCAGAATTCATCAGAAAAATCAACACAGGAACTGAGGTTTTCTCCATGAATCCCAAGTAGTCGATTCTCGTGTCATTGTTTGAATCTATTCAACCAGCTAAACGAAGCATTGAAGGTATCTTTTAATCACAATTTTTCATAAAAAAAAGTTTCCATACATATTTGAGCGCTAATTGGTATTCCTTCTGCTTGTTTTTGATTAAACTATGTGAGCATAGCTGCTTACAAATATTTGTACGTTGACATTTTCATACTTCTTCGTTCGAAGGACTTACAGAACTACCACAATCTCTTGCAAACGCCTCTAACTCATTTTTGTGTTTAATTATGTTTAGAACAGTTTGAGCCACAGTTCCATATTCTTCGAGGCACTTTAATGTAGACCTGTATATATTACATCACATGTGCTATTTAGTTGTTGCCCTCATTATTCGAGTATCACAATTTTTTTAGTATTATATTCATTTTGTTGTGTGTGTCTCATAGTCATTTAAGAAAAAACATATTAACATTTATCAGGGCACGGATAGTCCGCAAACGAGAAAATCTGCACTTGGATAATTGAGAGTATACATTGTATTTATAATACAAACGACATGTTTTATAAATATATATTTACATGACCTTAATAATCATCCCTTATTTAATGTAATCTATTTACAGATTACAGAAAGGAATAGTGTACAATAGTTTGTACACAAGACTCAACGCCATCATCAAGATCAAAGAAATTAATATTTCTTTGAAAGCATTTAATGAATTCCAAATCATTATTCGCAGAAATATGTATTTAAATACGTTCCGCGAGCATAAAATTTGCGTATTTATAGAATAAATTTAATTATATTGATACTTGGTATTATGGCTTAAAAAACAATCCTTCAACAAGTACTAAGAAATTAAATTAATTTATTATCCGATTATTCAAATGCAAACCGTCCAGTTTTCACGAAGTTTATTTTGTTCAACTTTGGAGTGTTCTTAATAAGGCATTTGACATGCTGCGCGCTTGAAGGCTTGATGTTGCTGCAAACGAAATTTTTACTCAAAGTTGAAAGTTCGCCAACAGAATATAACGAAAACACTGTGCTAAATCCAATGATATATTTTAAATTATTAGCTGTGAAATAATGTCATGAAGTCGTTTTATTGAACAGATTGTCAACAATGATGAAGGCATATCCAATTCAGATGCAAGTGCATGTCATACACATACTGAACAAGCCATCGAGAGGTCCTTTGTGTATGATCGTTGAATAACACTGCGTTAGACACGAGCCACATGTACAAACCGTTGACCGAACGATGAATATGGTTATGAGCGAGCATGAAAACGAAAATGGGAATTACGTTACGGAATCCTTTGAGTTCGTCTATTCGCAAGAATAATGAATGAAGGGTTATTTTGAAGTTTTGCAAAGGATCTGGCATAAGTTGTAAAGAGTTGAACGTCGGGTAGGAACGCGAGGGTAAGTAACAAACTGACAACCCTCTCCTTAGAAAACCCCTCGAGATGGATACTCATTTCGCCGTCTAATATGCCCCAGGAGATTAGTAGCTCTTCACTATGACTTTTCACTCAGAGAGGATAGCTCTTATTAATCTTCGTCGTAGAATGCAGCATCCGACAGCTAAAAGTTGCACTCACGTTTCTGTTTAATCACATGCAGTCATTTTATAGATTATTTTATAACTCGATTTAGCGAAGCTAACTTAAAATAGGATAAAGTGATGTATGAGGCATGCGAAATTGCATTATATACTCATACTTTTCATACAGTCATGTACGTAGTGAATATTTCACGAGTTAAGTGCCAACCTTAGATCCTGTGCGCTTTGTCATAACTGCTGCTTTATGTGCGTCTTTATATCTTTGGCAGTACAATTTCATTGCAAATATTACACAGCTATTTCCACAATATTAAAAAATATTCAACCATATTAAAGTGCGAAAATAGACGGAGCTATACTTGAGTAAATCCATTAAATATCAAGGATTTGCCGTCGTCTCCACGGCACAGACCTGTGATGAACGCTATCAGCATCGGCCATAACAGTCTTCCCAGACAGTCATTTCCACCTCAATTGTACCACATTTTCCTGCAAGCAGCCTCACCAGCTGCTCTTCAAGCCATCTTGAAAGAAATAGAGACCCACATATTTTTAAGCACGAAAAGCACTCTATACATACAATAAAATGAACGTGTTCTTTAAAAAGATTACAAATTTATGTTGACCAGCCGTCAAATGGATCCTATAAATTCAGGGATATTTCTCTGAGAAAGTGCCATTTTCGTCCAATATAAACGTCAACTTCACAATGTTAAAGCCTTATAAAATAGGAAATTTATATAAATATCTTAAGAAGGATACTAGTCCAATGACTTTTAAAACTCGAGAGAGTATTCTTTGTGGTATAATAATGAAAATATGAAACAATATATCGTTCAACATAATGTTGATTATTTGATCATGAACAAATTTAACGAACAAAAATTTAAATATTAAATAATAGTTTTGCATGATATCATTAATATTTTCTGTTATTGAGAATATTCTTTTTCGTTTTTGTCATTACGATCCTATAATTTCAGGCTTGACTCTGAAGAGTTTCTATACTCTTTTTAGCTAGTACGTAATGTAAATATCAATCTAGAGCAGTGGTTCTAAAACAAGAGTCCGCGGACCATGATATGGAGTAAAGAGCTGGAATGGGGTTCGCCAACAAAAAATTGTTCAAGAGGAGGTCCGCGAACTACATAAGTTTAAGAACCGCTGATCTAAAGCTTTAAGGATGTAAATGCTTTAAGGCTTGAGCATTTTCACATATGCACTTGGAACAAATACATATTTTAAATAATACATGTGGCTTTTTTCAATATCCATTCACAGAAATGGTGAAACTCAAATAATCAAAACAGGCGCTTTCATGACCGTTTTTGTCTTCTTAGGCATGGGAGTAGGGAATCCAATCCCGAGCCAAAATTTCGATCCCGGGATTTCGGGATTGCATTAGACCAGTGTTTCTCAACCGGTGCACCGCGAGCTTATTACAAGTGAACCGCGAAAAAATTGGTAAAAACGAAAAATTCTGCAAAACAGTGAAAACCGAAAAAGTCGTTGGCGAAATTATGAAAGTCAACGAAAGAATTAATGTAATTTTGAATTAGCGAAATCAATTGCGCGTATGTTAACCGTTTAACGTAGACTTTGGGTATTCTACGCCTCGCAGCCGCAGTCTGTTCAAAGTGGAGTAAATAAACATGCCGTGGAGAAACAATCGTCTTTGAAATCCAGCACCATAACCCTATGGAATCCTTCTCGTCAACGTTACGAGAGACGCGGCAGTCGCAGGCCGTCAGAAGCTCTATGAACGGAGGTAACTGGGACTGGTCGACAGAAGCAACACGAACATAACTGGACCCCTGAACTCAGCTGAGAGTTCTCGCCCACGTTAAATTTATTACCAAACGAAATCGTGAATCAGACCAAAATATTAATGACACAGGGAGTACAAGTGAAAGAAGTAGTGACGATATTACTATACATCATACGTCTCATACAAAAGAAAATGTATCCAGTAAAATCAGAAAAAATAATCGGTTTCGGTTTTACGTATTTTTACGCATTGTGTATTTAACTCAAAGTATGAGTATATTTGAAAACTTCGGTATTTCGGATTGATATTGTGCTATTCGAAAGACTTACCTAAAACAAAGAATTTAAACATCCATTAGACCAAATATTTTGTGTGTATATTTTAGATGACAAATTAAATGATAGCTCAAATTTATCTTGTAAATCTTATTATCCTTACCTGAGAGCTCTTACTGCATGAATTTTGAAGTCCTGGACACCTTTGGAATTCGGTTCACCAGCAGTTCTTTTGAACCACACTGTACAATTTTTCACAACGTCCATCTAAGCTTAAGACTATTGATTGATCAAGGCTGGTGGATTTCGTAATCAAACAATTGCGGATTGCTTTTATATTTAACACGATTTCATACCTGAAATTAAATATTTGACACATTTATTTAGCTGATGATATATTTTTAAAATGATATATGATGTATTTTCTTTAATCTAAGGAAAAATTGATGCTTAATGAAGCTCTTAGCTATGAAATGCTAAATGAATCACTTCCGAATATCGTATTTTACATATACATTTGAATGTTAGTCGTGACTTTAAAAAAAATGATACAAAAATCGGACCTAAATCCTACATCTTAAAATAGACATCTTGATTTTCCAATCCACTATGAGTATTATTTTCGATCTGTGTTCTTGAAATCTCAATGCAACTGTTCTACATTAAACATTTCGATAATAAGCCTAATAATCGTATTACAATATACTTAAAAACTATGACTACTTGCCTCAATATTTTAGCTGCACGACGATCAGGATACAGTCTGGAACATGGATCACATTCCGGAACGGCACAACACTCTGTGTATTAAAAAATATCACTTAACATACGCACATGCACAACCTAACCTGTGAAAATAAAATATAGCTCTGCACCGAATATTGTTGCATAGCATAAACTCGACGCCTAAACTGGACGGACAAATTGAAACGCATTTATGATAAATTATTAATATTTATAAGAAAAACTATTTTTTAAAAATCATGGGATTAAATAAGCTGCTGCGATATATTCCCAAAAATCACCATCCTTTTCGTTGCATAAATATATTATATTTTAATGAATTTCAAATTTGATAAAAATATTTTTGGGAATATATCAAAAGAGCTCATCTCAGAGAGAATCTCATGCATTCTTTCAATAGTTTTTCATAATAATTTTCATTTAGTATTAATACATTTATATTCGTACGCTCAGTTGAGCCGTCGAATTAAGCTAGGCGACAATCAGTGCGTGTTCGGTTCTTAGGTTATACGGTTTGGCTTAATCGTCAGAGGGATATATCTTAATAAATAAAGTGCAGTGTTGTTCCAGAATACGTCCCGTACTCCAGGATCTATCCTGAACGTCATGCAGCGTCGATACTCAGGCAAGTGTTCTTAGTTTTTTAAGTGTTTTGTACTGCGACTTATAGTAAATTGGAGGTCCTTGATGTCTATTTTAAGATGTAGGATTTAAAGCCGATAAATTATGTTTTTTTTAAAGCCACGATGAACTTTTGATTTTATTTTCACAATAAACTCTTACATAGATTGCGGAATAAGATGTCGATGGTTGAATACAGTAGGATGGTTTCAATGGGTATCTGATGAGCTGTGCGCCTGGTCGTGGCGGAATCTTCAAATCGTCATGCAGTCTGACCACCGCTGAGGAAAGATTCATAATTATCATCATCATCATCAGTCTGTGTTCGTCCACCGTTGAACGCATGAGTCTTCATCCCTCTCGATCCTCCGCTTTCCGCATCCAGCTTCACCCTGCTATTCTTTCGATATCGTCAGTCTTACAGGGGTCTCCACTCCAACACTTTTCTTCCCCATCGACCGTCGTTTCTTCGACACATTTGTCTCCCACATTGCCACTTAAGTGTGTCAATTCTTTCAGTAGCGTCTACTACTCGAGTTCTTCTTCGGATGTCCTCGTTTCTGATTCTATATTATAAAGACACTCCGAGCATAGATATCTCTATGGCACGCTGGGAAAACTTTATTCTGTGTAAAATGCCTGATATTAGATTCCACGTCTTCGTGGGTTAACACTGGGATGATGCGTTGGTTAAATGCTGCCATCCCAGTGGTATTCGTCTGTCAATTTCTGTTGAGATGTATTACTTGTCCCAGATAAGTGTATTCATTTTTAACCTCAATTTGTGTTCCCCCAATGGATATCGCCCCGAAGGTCTGAGAATTGTGACTATTTATCATGGCTTCGATTTTATCCATGTTCATTTTCAGACAAATTTTACTTGACACTTCGTTTAGGTCTTGGAGCATGTCTTGAAGCTTTTCAGATGATTCGGCTATTAATACTATGTCACAATTTCTCCACTTGTGTGTTGTCAATACTGTGTCGGCACTTTTTCCAAGATAGCAGTTTAAACACATCTTCCAAAGCGTTTATGATAAGCTTGGGAGATAGTTTATATTACTGCGTTGTAGTGAGTCTAAAACTGCCCAAGAAAGACAGACTGTCCGGGATCTCGGGATTGGATTCCCTACTACTATTTTAAAATTAAATTTTGAATAACACTAACCGCTAATAATTGCAATGCTTTATTGAAAAGGAGAAAATACTTACATTGTACGGTAGTCTTGAAAGCGTTTCCCTTTATTCTACACGATCTTTAGGTTGAATTTTTTCATCATTATTTCTTAAAAGGTTGTATTTTGTTCTAATAACGACTGAAGAAGTACTGATGCGCGATTTGCAAACGAGATCGATCGCAGCGCGATTCGTAGTAGTAGGAGTTTCCGATCAAAGAGCTGACGGCGATTAACGACGGAAATGTTCATTGAAGAGAGAGAATTCCGAAATGAGGTAGCCGCAGGAGATCAATTAAAATTCCGAATTAATCGTCAAGTATTTATTATTAAATTTACCCCATGGTTGGAGAACCGACGGCAAATTGGCAAGCGACAATGATGGTGAAGCGCTGGATGTTGCGGCAGAGATGCAGTGGGGAGAGCTTTGCAGCAGGCGAGCGTAGTAGCCTTTTGATAACCATCTTTACAAAAAAAAATTTTTCAAAATGCGTCCGTTCGGCGCGCGCCGTTCCTTTCGATATACAGTCAACTCTTCTATAACGTCGAGATAGGAACCACGATATGGAAAAAAAACGCTATATTTAGTTAGGCACTCATACAAAATTTGATGTTTGAGATTTTTTCAATTGTATTTTGTGAATGAAAGAATTCAACAAATCGAACATTTTTCCCAATTGTATATTTTAAATGACCTTGTACTTGTTCCGAATATTACGTTTCCTTTTCAATCTTTCCTTTGATACATTAGGCAACGGGAATAATTATAACTATTATGTTATTAGATATAATATTAAATAATATTAAATAATATAAGATTAAAAGATATGCACATATTGCATAATCGAATAGATTTATTACAAAAAAATTAAACGGTTGAATAACGCATTAAAAAAATCATGTGCTTCAATTTATTTGATCATAATTTATTCTATGGCTATACAAGCAGTAAACATATTTTCTTACTGTATTATGGCGATTTTCGTCGACAGCGCTATAGAAAGGACCGCTATATGAAAAGACCGCCAAAAACGTTATAAAAAAACACTCTATAGAAATGGACGCCATAGAAAGGTTGACTATACCAAAATAGAAAAGTTACTACTACAATACGACACTTATACTATCTACTCTATCACTACTACTTATCCCATATAACAGTATTAATATGAAATAAATCGTCATACTAATGTCCCGACCCAAATGTGTTAAAGTGTAATTTTCATTATCATTCCAATGTCAGTAATAAACTATTATCTTTATTTTTCTTTAAAGTCCTTATGGCATCCATAAAAGCATGAATCTTAACGTGTCATATCTGATATCGGATAAAGAGGATCTCCTTATGAGATCTTACTAGGGAAAGGATTTCATGTGGTGATCGCATTGGAGAGAATCTATGAGTAAGTAGCGAAATTATCATTGTTTATAAATGATAATTTTATAATTGTTGCAAATTCAATCACTCACTCATGGGCGTCTTTGCACGACTTTATTAATCGCCTCAGCATTTACTTTTTCAAATCTAGGAAATATGGGTAAACCTGGATCGAGACAATCGATCAGATATATCAATATTTCTGATCTCTCAAATTTGTTGGTATTTGCAGTATGAAATTACTTTATGAAATTCTTATTTAATAGATAAGCTTATTTTGTAGAAGTAAATTAAATCCTAATTGTGACAGTGAGTCGAAGTCTAACAGCCATCGCACGAGATGTGTCAGAAAGATCTTAACTTGTATTATAGACTGACTCGGGAATTAAGTGTAAAAAAATAATATTCAAAAACAATAAATATGTCAGTAACTCAATGATACTTTTGACATTTATTAAAATAATATCTTGATTTAATAAGGGTAGACAAAAATAAGAATTTGTGTAGGGCTGCATTGTAAATATAATTCTCACTAAAATGTATATCATAATATAGCACCATAACCATCTTCCATGAATTTAACTGAATATTTTAACGATAATGCTAATAAGCAAAAATAATATACTACAACAGGAAATCTTTCTGATTTATCTGATAAAATGTAAAGATAGATTTGATGGTACGTTTTGCAAATTTTCCTTGAGGTTCAATCAAAATTAACAATTACATAAGCAGCGTCATCTTCTTCGATCATCGAGCATTATTTAAGCTTTTTATTATTGTGTTGTTAGTATTGGAAATATTTTTTTGTATACACCTTAAACAACATGCAGTTTGTAAAATATGTCAAATTGTCCAATAGAAAATGACATTTTCCTGGTATCTTGTATCAGCTGTACGCCAAGCGTCCTCTTCCCATCGGCGCGTTCACCGGCGATATTTCACAACACGCCATCCAGGATATAAGATCGATGTCAGAAATGAATTGACGATGTTCTCAGCTGTTGCAGCTCCGCAGCATATTCCCGGTACCTACCTTCGGGCTTTCTTCTTCGGCTAACACGATTTGTCTGCGCCAATAGACGCGCGTGACAGCTTCCGCCTCTAAAATATAAAGAGCACGCGTGCCCGGAGAGATGAAAATAAAAACTGAAATATCACTTGTGCACACAAAGAGAAACAATCAATCATGAGCCTTCATAAAAGCCTCCTTTTTCTCCAAACACGAATTCGAATAAAAAAATCTGTTTGCGCGCGCGTTAAATCGCGGAAAATCTCTGCCCGGTCCATTTACCGCTCGTTTATTTACGCGGATATAATTTCGCTCATACGTCATAAAGCAAAATTTTTATGTATGCCGCTCGCTGAAATGTATGTGTCGCCGGGATAAATACAATATTTAAACACAGCTTTTTGAATACCTTTTGCGTTTTGCATGATAAATGTATTTGCACATCTATATTCGTTCGTAATGTGACATTTTAAACTTTTATCGTGGTCGCCTTTCACGTGGCACATAAGGATTGTACGTATTTTATATGGTGGATATTAAAATATTATGAAATACATATATTTTATCAAATCTTATTCCATTAACTAATCAGTCTTCAAGGTCTTCTTTTCATGCAATTTCTTTTTTGATATTAAGATCCACTATCTATCAAGTATGAGCTTTCTGTTTCAAAGTTTTTATTAGGATTGTCTTATATCTAAGATATAAATATTATGAACGTAACTGAAACCAAAATAAAAAAATAAAGGTTCGAAGTACTGGTTTTTAAAGGGTTATTTTTAAAATAATATTAATAATGTAATTAAATTTGAAATGTTCAATTGCATACTGAGATAATAATATTTATATGCAATACTTAGCTGTTTTACCTATATTTTTTTATCAAAATATCTCGAGAGTTCTCGAAAAATTTGAGAAATGAAAATCATCGATAAATCAGAATTTTTGATCTAATTTATTTTCAATAATTTTATACTCTTTATTTTATTAAAAATCTAAGCAAATATGATCTATACGTGAGTGGTCACTCTATGGCAGGGTCCTCCAACCCTTTTTGTCTTGGGAGCTACTTTTCAATTTAAAATTGTCTAGGGATCGACTTCTAATATGATTCTTATAGGAAATTTATTTAAGGTATTTCTTTTTCTTTTCTTCAAACTTAAAACTCAAATTAGCAGATAAACACGAATCAAGTCGAGTCAACGAGTTTGATCTCCGGGATTTTATTTTTCATCGTCGGCTGTAAATATATTTATATAAAGTAATATATTTTTTTCAAAATTCACGGAAGTCGTCGGGATCGACCAAATTTTGCCTAAAGATCGACCGGTCGATCGGGATTGACCGGTTGGACATCCCTGCTCTATGGCTTTATTAATAACCTTAGTATTTATTTTTTCAGATACAAGATAGGTCAGGTCAGGTCAAACTTGAATCAAGACAATCTATGTGAAATATGAATATTTACGACTTGTCAAACTTATATGGATGGTGAAAAAAAAAATCACAATTTGAACGTTGAAATATTAACAAAAATATGTGCGTAAATAATACTCCGGTGTGAAGCCTGAATGCAATGTAATTTAGAATATTAATTCATGCAGATGTAATTTTTCCGCATATGCGTGCATGAAGCTGCAATGTAGACAAGCAGGAAAGAAGAAAAGAATCGACCAATAGCCATGGCCTTTTATTAAAAATATTTGCTCTCTTTAAGTGGTAAATATAGGTTGGGGGGGGGAGGGTGTCCGCACTCTATGTAAGAGTCTATTGTGAAAATAAAATCAAAAGTTTATCGTGGCTTTAAAAAAAACATAATTTATTGGCTTTAAATCCTACGTCTTAAAATAGACATCAAGGACCTCCAATTTACTATAAGTCGCAGTACAAAACACTTAAAAAACTAAGAACACTTGCCTGAGTATAGACGCTGCATGACGTTCAGGATAGATCCTGGAGTACGGGACGCATTCTGGAACAACACTACACTTTATTTATTAAGATATATCCCTCTGACGATTAAGCCAAACTGTATAACCTAAGAACCGAACACGCACTGATTGTCGCCTAGCTTAATTCGACGGCTCAACTGAGCGTACGAATATAAATGTATTAATACTAAATGAAAATTATTATGAAAAACTATTGAAAGAATGCATGAGATTCTCTCTGAGATGAGCTCTTTTGATATATTCCCAAAATTATTTTTATCAAATTTGAAATTCATTAAAAAATAATATATTTATGCAACGAAAAGGATGGTGATTTTTTTGAAAAATAATATTTTTGGGAATATATCGCAGCAGCTTATTTAATCCCATGATTTTTAAAAAATAGATTTTCTTATAAATATTAATAATTTAGCATAAATGCGTTTCAATTTGTCCGTCCAGTTTAGGCGTCGAGTTTATGCTATGCAACAATATTCGGTGCAGAGCTATATTTTATTTTCACAGGTTAGGATGTGCATGTGCGTATGTTAAGTGATATTTTTTAATACACAGAGTGTTGTGCCGTTCCGGAATGTGATCCATGTTCCAGACTGTATCCTGATCGTCATGCAGCTAAAATATTGAGGCAAGTAGTCACAGTTTTTAAGTATATTGTAATACGATTATTAGGCTTATTATCGAAATGTTTAATGTTGAACAATTGCATTGAGATTTCAAGAACACAGATCGGAAATAATACTCATAGTGGATTGGAAAATCAAGATGTTTATTTTAAGATGTAGGATTTAGG
Organism: Stenopsyche tienmushanensis; assembly: GCA_008973525.1. NCBI lineage: Eukaryota > Metazoa > Arthropoda > Insecta > Trichoptera > Stenopsychidae > Stenopsyche > Stenopsyche tienmushanensis. The sequence continues at coordinate 785,962 of WACJ01000151.1, forward strand.
TCCGATTTTTGTATCATAAGTCACGACTAACATTCAAATGTATATGTAAAATACGATATTCGGAAGTGATTCATTTAGCATTTCATAGCTAAGAGCTTCATTAAGCATCAGTTTTTCCTTAGATTAAAGAAAATACATAATATATCATTTTAAAAATATATATTCAGCTAAATAATTGGACTAAAATGTGTCAAATATTTAATTTCAGGTATGAAATCGTGTTTAATATAATAGCAATCCGCAATTGTTTGATTACGAAATCGACCAGCCTTGATCAATCAATAGTCTTAAGTTTAGATGGACGTTGTGAAAAATTGTGGTTCAAAAGTGTGGTTCAAAAAAACTGCTGGTGAACCAAATTCCAAAGGTATCCAGGACTTCAAAATTCATGCAGTAAGAGCTCTCAGGTAAGGATAATAAGATTTACAAGATAAATTTGAGCTATCATTTAATTTGTCATCTAAAATATACACACAAAATATTTGGTCTAATGGATGTTTAAATTCTTTGTTTTAGGTAAGTCTTTCGAATAGCGCAATATCAATCCGAAATACCGAAGCTTTCAAATTTACTCATACTTTGAGTTAAATACATAATGCGTAAAAATACGTAAAACCGAAACATAAATATTCTTCAGAATATTGTCGATTATTTTTTGTGAAAGGATTTATTTTTCGGGCGTTCCGATGGATACACAAACGATAAACAAAGCAGTTTATTTTGTGTAATTCATCTACTTAAGCGGTTTATAAATTTATTACATTTTGTGCTGCACAAATATGAAGATTCATTTGGTCAGAATGTAATTTAGTTAAATAGTTTAGTCGAATAATCCCATACGGAGAGAGGGATATTATGGAATCAATTAGTCCGGAGAGCTGATATGGGGAGGAAGCTAACTTTGTTTCCAGACAAATTCAATTGTGTCGGCATATTTATGGGAAAACAACGCTTAAAACATGGTTGCGAATCAAAGTTTCACCATGGAGGCCCTTCCTGGTCGGACGAGTCTCTCGCCTGAACAATTTATGGTCGGCACTAAAGTACACTTCAGACTTACTTCTGACTGTATCAAACGAAACTAAAACAAGCTGTTATTAATTTACAAGGGATGAAATTTAGTTATGAAACTATTTGTCGTTCTCCGCTGTATTTTTTACAGCCGCCATTATCATAATGCCTCTAATAACCTACCATAGGATCAATCAAACCTATACGTTTGCTAGATTACAAGTTTTTATATTAATTAATTCAACTTATCATTTCGAAACAAATGTTGAATAGAAAGTAACAAAAATTGTACAAAATCTTATATTTCACAAGTGTTTGAAATATTATATTTAAATTATTAACTATGTATATAGGAAAACTTTGTTTTATTTGAAATCGCTAGTCACATCATGACATAACAGCAATTATCCATAACAATGGAGTTAATCAAAATGGTTTCAAAATTAAGCTCTAAAGCCAATCATATTGATGGCATTAGTTAATCGAAAATAAAGCCATGAAGTCGATCGTTTTAGTAATTGGAAAGCCTTCATTTATCATGTACTACATTCGATACTTTTTAAAGCATGGATTCGATCAATTTTGCTCCTTAATTAATATGATTATTATGTATATCTGTTATAATTTATAACTATGTATCATGATGGCTGTACTGAATTTATTTTTTTGTAAACCAGTGCAAGAAAGCTTCAAAATGAGCTCTCATTGAAAATATATTTTCATGTTTGCATTTCGTAAGAATTTTTAAGAAATATTAGCATTTACTACTTCCATCATATAAATATATTTGTATCGTCGTTTGCATAAATTTATTTAATATATTTTACAGGGAGCTCCCCTTGTGATGAATACTTTGAAAGCGTAAAGCTTTCAAGCATTCGGGATATATCCCTGATGCAAAAGTGAAAACTTTTCGTGCTCATACTGAAAATGTGCTAAATTTTCAAGCTTCTACAAACAACTTTCTGATCATACACCATAGTATTTGCAACGAATATGCCAAATCGAAAGAAAATTTGTTTAACTGATTGTGCAAAAAGAACGAAGCTTTTATAGAGCCGAAGGACACATTTTATGAGCGATTTGCCTCTCCCCGCGGTGGGCTGCACATTGAGAGGGAATCCAGAAAGATATTCAGCTTTGTTATGTAAATGGAATGCTAATTTTGGTTTTAAGTGTAACTACGAAGGCTGTATATATATACTGCGTGTTGCGGGACCGGGCAGATAAGTGTGTAGATACATAAATATCCCCTTAGTTATGGTAGCTCGAAGCCTAGATTTAAACTAGGCTTCTCTCTCTTTCCCTTTATCTTGGAGACTTTAAAATCCCAGTGGAATATTTTCATTTCATCCCGGCGAGCGAGGATTCTCCAGGACGCCACACCACCAGATATGGTCTCATCGCGAAAGCCAACTCTTAATTGGCTCCGCATTATTGTAATTATATGGAATATTCGCCTCTTGGAAATCTTATTAGCTTGGATAGAGAGGCGCAAGATACCCAAATATTTCCAAGGATTTGAAATCATCTCTGAAATGTGAACACTTCCTCCGAAATCTGCATATAATTCGCAGATGTATAAGAACTTCTATAAATTTCGTCCGCTGAAAACATCGCTATTGTAGAAAGCATTCCACAAATCTACTTTTGTATTCAGGAAATTATTTAATTTTATATTCAATTTTAAATAATTATATCAGCATTAATATAACATATTTATTATCTAAAAAACTGTTATCTAATGGATTCGAACTTGTGACTGCAATAGATGCAAAATTTTGAGCATAAACCGCATCGTTATATTCCCTTAGAACCAAAACTTCCTCCTCCTATATTGTTATTATTGTATATCAATCTAATATAATATCTAAATATAGATCTTAAACATTGTGATACCTTTTTCACGCAAATACTGTTTCACTAAGGAGCAATGAGCACTACCCAGATAAGCGAAATAAAACCTATTTTCTACAACTGACCCTTTCTCCTTAAATATTCAAAAGCTCTTCGTAATAGTATTGGTTTCGTGTGACTTCATTTGGGGCTTACTCTTTTAAAATTACGCCCTTAATACCAAAGAAAACAATCAACATGCCTTTGTTATGGAACTTGTTTGCTTCGTGTCGATGGTATTTTCCAGTACAGTGCCTGTTGTTTTATCTCATAACTGGAAGATTCTTATCTTATTTAAAATGAAAATTTTGATGCATCAAAAATATATTATACAGTACATATGGATATATCAAAGGATATGGATAATTGAAAAATACGGATAATCCGAGACATCAAATTTTATCATAGTTTCGATTGTAATATTTACATTACAAATTTTTCTTTCATAATTTTAATACTCATTAATTATTAAGAAAACGCACATATAAAGGGGATTTATATTTAACCCAGAATTTAGCTGAACAAATGTATTAATGATACGTATAAGAATACAAATGTGATACCTTATTTTTCTATATAGTTCCCTTTATTAGTAATACATTTATACCATCAGATAGGAAGCTTCTTGATCCTGTCACTGAAGAAATAAGGCGAGAAGTCCTCTTTTGCGCAATTATTCGTTTTTATTTAAACAGTGTTATCGTCATCTAGCAGTTTGCAGTAGTAGGCCTTATTCACTGTCTATCTATTATGTAGAAAATCAATCAATAAAATAGCTTTCGAGTGCCAAAATACCATAGCCATCACTTTTCCAGCAGACTATTTCTCGAATTTCAGACCTTCATGAAACTTTTGAGCCCAATCAAACACTTAGAGTAGCATTACCAAACTGTGCTTTAAATCACCTCAAAATTTCACGCCTTTGTTTACGATAAAACGAACCAACGACAAAATTTCGAGTTATATTTGAGTCCCCCTTGTAATTAATCAGATTAGCGTTTATTAGCAGGTAGTACATTTTTGCTATAATACTCGACAGGAAGATTTTTTTTTTGCTTTCCCAATCACCAGGAGTATCATTTTATGAGTTCCTGATGCGTTTCTGCAACACATAGCAGTTATCCTTTCTTTGGATGATTCTTTGGATATCCAGGAGCAGGCTTTTGTCTCATTAAAGCCAGGATTTTTGTCGCCAAGCACTTTCAGAATAGCTCTGTCTCATCTGCATTAAAGATTTGATCGGGTTGCAAATTTTCTTTTTGTAAATATTCTTGAAATTCGATGCACAATTCATCAACACAAGAATAGAGACATTCTCCCTGAATTGTTCTAATTCTAATTTCTCATGGAAAAAATTAGCTGTTTTCATTCATATTTGACATCATTGCATTATTACATTGCTTGTTTACAGTTGCAATCAATCAAGGCGCTTCATAATCATATATGAAAAAAAACTAATATTTTTCAAGCACGTATAATCCACAAACCGGATAATCTGCACCCGAATAATCGAGAATAAAAAGTACTAAGTATCATAATGACATTTATGTCATTGAACCTGTTTTTAAATGCTTATCCAATATAAATATCCACTATTCACATTCGACTCGCATATTATTCATAAAAGTATAGTCTTATTGTTTAATTAAATTTTTAGATGCAAATGATGTTAAATTTTTTAGTATAAAATAGCCATTCAGTTATGGATATTTATGAATAAGTAACATATATATATGAGAATAGCTGATTGTTCGTATGTAGAAATAAAGATTTAATGTTCTAAAAGACCCATGGTTCTGAATACAATGAAATAAAAGCCTTAAAAATTGGGCTGGATCCCCAAAATTTTGTTTTGAGAAGAACTAAAAACCATGCGATAAATCCCTTCGGAACCCATAAGCCGTCAGTTTGAGACATTCTCTGTTCTTATTATTAGTTTTCGGATAAAAATAGAATTTATACGAATACTTCGTACGCTCAGGGTGTTTATCTTTGGCAATAGAACGTCGTAAACATTTTCGTTATACAAGTACTGTATATTCCAAAGCCGTACGTTGAAAAAATCCCAGGAGCTTTTGTTGATCAGCCAAAGAGCACTGGAAGAAGATTTAAAATTTCCAGATATAAATTCAAGTAATGTATGATTACAAACAATGTACAAAAGCTTGCTTATCCCCCGAACTTTTTGAGAGAGCATTTTAAACAATCCGTTCCACAAATACGTGACTCTCCTCCTCTTTGTTGACATTTTGTTCGTGATTGAGTCTTTTTGTACAATATTCCGAGGACTCAATTGGGCCCAAGACGCAGCAGTTGGTCGTATTTTCCTCTGTTTTAGATTGTAACACACAATTCGTTCGTAATCACGACCTCGGCGAAATCGTAATCTTTTATTTCGCCGAGGGTCGTGAAGTACTGACCAACCTTCCATTAAGCGGTATCACAGTGCGACAGGATTTTTCCCCTTTTTATACTAAATTGTTTTTAAAAGCTTTCTCTGAGAGATTTGTTGAGGAAATGTAAAATTTCATTTAAGGGACTTTGGCTTTCTCGAAATTAATTGTATTCGAATTGTGACTCCGGCGAGGGGAAACTCTGGAAGAAAATACAAGCATTTGTTCAGGAAATGCTGAGCATTATTTACGTATTTCATATTTAAGTACGTATTTTATCGTTTGCTACAAAAGCCCTATTGAAATATGCAACACTCGGACAAAAAATGGATTAAAGCGTGTTTTTTCGGTAAAGCAGTAAATGACTTTTGCGCTTTTGACATTTCACGAGGAAATTCCGTACAATTTTATTTCAAAGGGTGACTTTGAAAGAACGACAACATCCGATGAGCACACGTCCTTTGCAAAGTGAATTTGCATTTCGCTTTAATTAGTGATTTGATTGAATGCCTTTGTTCCATGTCTACCCTTTTCCTGCTTTAATAGTTTATTTTGTACAGAGAGAAGTGAAGCCAACATAGGAACCATTTCCGTCCCATTAAAAACTTTTATAAAAAGGTCATAGTTTGTCAACTGCGCTTGATAATGACTTAAAAATACCAAACTATTTTCTCAAGTGATTTATAAAAACAAATTTTCCATATAAGGCTTTTCAAGAACTTTTATTTTAATATAGTACTTTCCTACTACTTGGTACATATAGTTTTATAGTTATTTTTTATCATATCAAGATAAATGTAGATCGAGACTATTGATCGAAAGTATGAATGCATTAAGCCCTAGTAAAAAATACTTTTTCTCGAATACGACTGCAATTTCACAATGTCAAGTGATTTTAACATCCACCTGATTTGGAAAACTTTGAGACCATAGTATATTGTTAAAACTTTGAGTTTTAATAAAGCAATCGTTGGGTCGATCAAAAATTTTGGCTGGATTGTTTATCAATACTAGATATTTTATATATTATGAACTGGAAAGGAGACTATAATAACAGATATACAGTAGACTCTCGATTATCCGGGATAATGCTGGGGAGGAAGAGCGCGGATAAATAGAAAACTTGGATAATCCGAATCATCAAATTTCTACTTGGTTTTGAATATATTATCATATTTTCGATATAAATTTTTGTTTAAAAATTTTAATACTTATTAATTATTAAGAAAAACGTTCATAGTCAAACAAATAAGTGGCCCTTAGTAGATAGTACTAAACGTTACCCAAATACATATTTAAATCTGTAATTTTTGAGGTATTTTAAACAAATTTCTATTATATATTGACATTTTCAAAATATTTTAAATTTTCTTTTCACTTTATTTTCACAAATTCACTTTATTCTATTCAGAATGCATTAATCTCTTTTCATACAGGGAAAAATCTTTCTCCATGATCGAACAAGTGTTTTTGGCTTTACTTTTGACCAAGATTATGTTATTCCATGTATAGCATCCAATATCGTAATTTTTTCCAGAAATTGATCAAAATGTCATTTTTCTCAGCGAGAGTTTTCAGAAAACTATACCGATAAAGACGTTTCTTTGATATAATAACGCCTTGGTCCATGGGTTGACCAACCAATCTTTAAAAATCTCTCTGTCCATCCATGTCCCTTTCTGGCTAAAAAAATCTAAAATAAAAGCAAAAAAAATCAGGCAAACTGGATAATCCGCACCTAAATAATCGAGAGTACACTATACTTTATATCGGAAGCATTATTAAAAATCACTATTTGGGATCACTAAAAAGTAAGGATAAACTGTTGTATTAAAAACAATCATCTTTCTTTGATTTCGTAGTTTATAAAGTGATTTTTGCCATATAATACAAAAACTCGAGAAGCAATTACATTAGACATCATAGAAAATAACATATGAAAGTTAGGAATAGGCTGATAAATCAGAATATTTTTTCATAGAAAATTATCCTTGAATTATAATAACATTGAAATTTAACCAGGAATTACAAAATCGTGTATAAATATTAATAAATTAACTATAGGGAATCGCTGAACTGTACATGTCTTTTAACGATTCATTGCGCTGGTTTTATGGAATTATAACAAAGGTATTTCACAATTTGAATATATTTGAATAAATCCGTTTCAATCTATAAATAATAGGCTTGATGTGCTTAAATGTACATTAAGAGTTCATCAGAGTATTTGAGAGTTCGACGAACCTATTATCTGAGAGAAAGAGGAATAAATGTAACGAGGAAATTGAAACGATGATTTGTCTCGCAACAGTCAATCAAGGAAATTGAGAGAAAGCGGAAATAATTTATTGATTGGCAAAACATCCACAAGTATTGCGAGTCAATTTATTTTTGGAAGCAGCTGGAAGCAATGGGAATGGCTTTGATATAATGCCATTGAAAGAGGTCGATGCCTAATTAAATCAAGGTCGCAATTCGAGTTTCTCAAACCTCACATAAAATTTCTGATATTAAACATGTTTCATAAAAATGCCGAGCTTGAACGGATTAAAGTTTGAGTTAAACTCGTAATGTGACAGAAGTTGAGCGCAGAGACTTTGCGACATAAATGGCATCACGTGTAGGAAATCACCAGGCGGGGTTCAATACGTAGCATGTATGACGAATAAGTGCTTAAAACTTTAAAAATATATAATTTCGCAATTTAATGATATTAAAAAACGTTTAGGGAAGTTTTCGCCGAGGGATGTTACGGATACACGTGTACACGTAGACTTTCGCTGGAGGTCACCCTTGAAATCTGATAGTGAAAACTTTGAAGACGTTTCGCTTTGGAAACGCCATAAATCAGTGTCCCCCACAGTAATAATATTTTATGTATTTTCTAAGAATAGTGAAATCGTCTATATTTTTCACCCCACCGGAGGAAATCTTTAACTTTGCCGTTTGTAGAACTATATGAGTCGTCTGTTTTCCGGCGACAGGGCAACTTTTTCACCCCAGCTGTTAAATGTATACTGCTTTTTACCCTTTGGGGTACCTTTTCGAGTTACAAATGATTGTTTTCGCCGTTTTTATTCCGCCAGGGCGCCGTTTAAGTTATTTCCGAATATAATGTACTAGCCGGCTGTTAAGGGAAAGGAAACAAAAAAATTACCGTAAATTATTCTTGTCGTTATTTAATGTGATAATTTCATTTTTATCCCCCCATGTTATTCATGTAGAACATTAAGAATATTTTTTCTAAAAAATATACTAAATAAATTTACGCTATATTGTTGAAAAAAATTCTTCTATTATTTACCCTAATTATTTTAAATAATATATTTGTAATCATTAAATTATGATCTAACATTAAATTATTCAATGAAATTTATCACTTTTAGCCTTCACAATTGGCGCTCATTTTTTATTCATGGTGCAAATATCGCGGGAAAAATAATTAAACCACTTATTGGATATAAAGCGATTCCCTGATTGGATTCCAGATTGTATAAGCAACTGTCCTGATAATATAATAGATGTTGGAGGTAATATAACCGCAAGAAACAGACGCGAGAAGGTCTTAAGTGTCCATCATTGTCAAGAAGTCTCTTGTGAGCCGTTACACTGAACAAATCCTCCGTGGCCTTTCTCCCGGCATCCGAAAGAAAATGCGGAGAAAAATAAAAAAAAAACAGAAACAAAGAACTCTCATATATTATGGCATTCTGCTTTGAGCACCTGTTTATCGTCTTAAAGTAAATATAACAAATATTTTGCCCATACACCTTTAATGCAGGCAAGCGGAATATGTTGAGATGAACGCACAAAACACTCAAAGATTACGCCTTACCCTAATGCTTTTAAATGTTGAATATGATGATCAATACCAAATTTTGCTTAAAAATATAAATACTATATTTAGAACATAAATTCTTATGAATTGACTGTAAATACAATGGAAAGCTTAAATCATTTAGCAGCATAAGGTAGAATAATATACGATACTTCCATTCTGTGATATCAAAATTATTATCGATATAGACTAAGTTATCTATATCAAAACCAGTCAACATGACTAGTTATTAAAATATAATGTAAACTAAATAATATAATATTTTTGTATTTATACATTTATTAGTCACTTCTGGTTATCACTTCTAGAGATCTCTTTTGGATACCTTTTCAGTTATTGTTTCCTTACATAATATCCAGATATGTCAGCTAGATCTGTCCAGTCATGTATCTGCAATATTTATGCTAAATTTTGTCTTGTTATTAAATTCATTTTGTCTTGCTTGTTTCTGGTTTGTAGCTATTCTGAATATTTTTAATTAACAGTGACATCTTCTTTCCTTCTTCAGACACATTGCATTTAGAATAACATCTATTATTGTGTGTACACGGCTTCCTTTCCTAGTGATGCGCATGAAATTGAGAGTTGTCGGATAAACTTGATTGCGGGAAGATGTCCTTCCGCGGGCTCATAGCTGTAACCTCACATTTAAACACATAATACACGTTTAAATTTGGATCCTGAATGAATAAAAGATTAAAAAAATAAATTATATTTTTCCTTTAATTATTGCTGAAAAAGTCATTACATCATTTCGAAAAAAATGTAATAAAATGTAGGAATTTTAAAATAAACTTGTAAAACCAGTCATTTTTACTGTTTAAATAGCTTGTTATTAATGGCATGTTAAAATGTTATAATATCACTAAAATATTTGAGATTTTGTGTAAATTGAGAGTTGTGTGCGTGTTTCTGCAAGTGAATTTCAAATGCTGCGTTATTCCGACGTGCAATGCCCTTTTCGACCAACTTTGGACATTGCTTGCAAGCGTCCCCCTTCTTTTAATATAAAAGTTTGTACTGGATATTCCAGTGCAAGGGGTAAGGTCCTCTCGGGTTGTTCAGCTTGCGGGTAAGTCTTTTTGTTATGAAAACACTCGGGACCAGCTCGTGAAAACACACCGTTCCGGGGACTTTATATTTCTTCGGCAAACACGACCGTGCGGGAGTCAAAGAAGTACTGCATGCCATATAAAAGCGAGCCACTTCAATTTGCTTATGCTTGGCCGATCAAATATTATGCTTTTAAGCAGATAAGCATTGTATTTTGTACGAGTTGGCATACATAAGCGACCCTTATGCTCTTGCCGTTTCTTCCACATTACGATCAAATTAAATACATGTGCGACACGTGTATAGCTAATTTGTTTCCGCCCTGTAATTTTAACGGCTTCAAAAATTACATTCATATTAACACTCGTGAAATTATATTACATTAGCATTCAACGAGTCTTGTTTTACGATTAAAAAAATGGCACGTCAAATTAATTTCTATAAGAAAAAATATACATGATGAATGACTATTAACATTTGATTCTCATTGTCTGGATACTTGTACTATCCTTCTTCTTTTTAATGTGCCATATTTGTTATCAGGCATAGACGATCTTCATAGGGAACTTATTAAAGAAAGGAATTTCTTTGTGTTGATTTTCCATTACCTTCCAAATGTGTTAAAGTTATAGTTAGGAAATATTAGGAAATATAAGGACTAATTTTTTTTTTTGACTCACCGCGTAATTCACGTGATTTAAGATATTATTAAAGAATATGCTTATATTTAAGAGTAAAATAAAGTAATAATCAAATTCATGCATTTAATACTTTGAATGAGTTAATTCTCATGGTATCGTCTTTTTGATCGACAGAGATCACTTAATTATCATTCAAAAAGCGTCTTTAAAATTATCCAAAAAAGCTAAATCTAGACTTTATTGTGAATTTTTTAATTATAAAATTAGTAAATGAGGCTGAATTTAAGCAGATCGATGTGATAAACTGAAATAAATAGCATGCTTCTAATAAAAACCATATCCGTATACCTTAGAAATAGATTTTCATGAATATTATTCTAAGCTGTTCAAATTAAGATCTTGTATCCGAAATATTCGAAACATCTTCATTCCTTGTCTATTAAAATCAAACTTCCATATCTTGCCACACAAATATGCATCTCTCCAAGATGTTTTATCAACTACTTTTCCTAATCTCCTGCCACTTAATCGAAAATATTATAATATCAATAAGAATTTGCTTAAAAAACTAAGCTTTCTAAACAACGACAATGCATTCCCCATTTACATCTATTCACAGCCACCATATTCCAATTTCAGACGTTCAGTTGTATTTTACAATCTAATCATCAATCAGACCTGAATCTAAAATAGCGAAAAGTATTTTGTTTGATTGGCACTTTACCGTATTTGTCCATGAATTCCAACTTAGACCTCATAATTTCATTGCCTGAAATTCGGTCTAAAAAAGGCTTTCATCATTTATTTGGATATATTTTTTGCATATTTCACTATTATAAGTCATCCACTTTTATATTTTATATATGAATTCAATCAATTATCTTGAATGTTTCAACGTCAACTATTTCGGCAATACATCTTTATATAATTAATTTGTACAACAGAATGAAAATATTAATTAATATTTAATATCATTTAATTAACTATTTTTTCATACTTTGAGAAGATAAGTTAATATCAAACTACGATGTATCATTATGTCGAATTATTTAATTAATAAGATTTTGTAAAATGTAATTTGCACGACGTTGATTAATGAATTATCAGCATAATTCAACATAATATTGTATATCGATAAGAAAGCCAAAAGTTATTAGAATTTTTGTCGAAAATTTTGTCAAGTCAAATATTTAATCGTTAAAATATATCCCCAAACGAGGCCTCTAAATACCAATTTTGGCGAAACTAACTCGTTCTCTTCCTCTTTTTAGAGCGAATATTTACGGGATGCAAGGCAAGACTTTATTCAGAAGAAAAAGTAATGAGATTCCGTGTTTGTTATCCAGAGTCTCCGATAGTCAACCTTGGAATAATCAGGAATATTTAATAAAATAACCGAAAAAAAATAGATATCTATTAATATTGAATCGATTTTATGGTTACTGAATATTTTTTTAATATTTAACTTAGCATAAAATAAATATTTTTAAGTACTTACATATTAAATTTGATGGGATTCAATAGATTAGATCAATTAAAGAAATGGAGTAATATGTTGCTGGATAGCTTTTGTCCTATAAACAATGATGACATTTGGAATAAAAACAATGATGATAGCATATAGAATTAAAAAATAGGTTTTTCCTTCAGTCAAAATATAATAAATGTTGTTAAGAAGATATGGTGGTGCTTTAATGACTAGAACAAACGTCGCTCGCAAACCACCAGTACTTCAACCCCTTTGAAGAAGAAAGCGTAGCTGGCGCCCGCTGTGCATCTGGCGTATGTAATGGCACTTGGTATAAACATTTATTTACACTTTCATAAGAAAATAAACAATAATGAAACTTTTGCCCAGGCGAAACAAGCAATTTTGGTCGAATAAACTTGAACGATAGCGTTTCCCTACCACGCCGTGTTGCTGCCCATTATATCCACACTTTTATTGCCGCGCTAAAATATTGTAATTTCAAGACAAGAGTCCTTTGAACGCTCCCAAAGTGCATTTTTCACCTCAACGAAATTTAGACTTGCACATTTACAAATTTATACAATTGCTCCTTGTTCCGAGCCACACGTTTACTTTGCGAGTCCTTTTTAATATTCAAAATAAAAATGAAATATGACTCAATTCATGCCACGTATACACGTGCGTTGCGGTGCACTAAGCTGCGCTCACTCCCCTTTTGTCAGACTATTTCATAAATATTCTTAGCATACAATTTATGTTTAAAAGAAAAAAATATATATTTTTAAAACCTCCCCATATATGTTGGTAATGTACGGATTGTTTTTATCCCTATAATTAATTTTGCGTACGTTTATGTTAATAGTTCCTATGTCTTACGTATCAGGGTTGTCGAAATAGATTTTTTGTTCAACATTTTGAAAAAATACCAAAATTCCACCTTTAAATCGTCTTCCAAAGTCACATAAAATGTGCAAACGAATGAGCCATTCCAGCTATTTTGAGCTTAGTTTAGTTTTAAAAAGTTTCTTTTGTGGTTATCTATACAAATAAATCCAATGGTGTCAGGTCTGAATACCGTGTGAGCCACGGAATAGGGCACGTCCCCAGGCAAAGAAATCCATTGGTGTCAGGTCTGGAGACCGTGCAAGCTGTACGTGCATACGAAGCAGAAATAGCCAATTTAAACAAATTTTGTAAATAAATTTAATAAAAACATCATAAACATAAAAGTGAAATTTTGGATAATTTTGCAAAAAGTAAAAGACTCTCACTCTCAAAAATATTTATCAGTTCATATGCAAAATACCCTGTATAAATGCGCACTTATTAAAATCCCTTGTTTATCTTGTAAAAAGGGTGATGTGATCAATAATTAATCGATTTTATAAAGGTATTAATGTCAATTAAATAACCCCGAAAATGGAATTCGTTGGTTTAATATTACGTAGATATTAAATTGAAGTAATTGTATGGTTTTAGATATTTTCAGGTCTTTTCGCCGTGCAAAGTTTACTTCTCTTAATTTATTTTATGTTTGATCCCTCAAGTGCTAACGCGTATAAATTTGTTAAAGCACACGTGGCGAGAAAGTACACAGGTTCTATCGAGACACATATGTTTAGTTCAAAATAATTTGTTATGCAGCATAAGTTGAGAGTTTCCCATGAAAGTTAAGACTGAAAGCTCAAGTTAAAAACTTTATCCTAGCCGAAAAACAATTTCCTTATTAATATCCTTGATAATGTGAGGAAACATGCAAGATGGTTACTTTATACCGAATTGATTGTATTTTGCGGGGCGTTTAATATGATTTATGAGGACATAATTAAGTACGTGGGTGCATCTCGTGATTTAAATAAGCAGAGCAATAACTTGCGGCGGAGAGGTTCTGGTATGGGCACCCTGATCGCAAGTTGCAATCTATTGCCTGATGGTGCAGTCGTTTTGGATGAAGACACTGAAAAGGAGGAGTTTTCCGATCGTAGGTCAACAGAATAATATTTGCCGCTTCTACGAAACGACTAACCTTCCCAGAATTACTGTCTTTCAGCATATATTTCAGCAATGAATTCCGTACGTAGTGTCTTTGACAAAATTCAGCGTATGACAAATTGTCGCATTTCTCTGTAGATGATCTGAATGAAACATGACCTTTTCTTACCGCTGAGAAGACTTTCGAGAATTTTATTTTAGATAAAACTTTCATTTGAAGCAGATGAATAATATGAATGAGCTAAGTTTTACGATAGATTACGTCCTAGAGACACATTACTAGAATTTATTTAAAGGCATTTTAATATTTTACAAAGATCTTCATATTTTCTTTAGTAAGATATTTTTTGTTTGACTAGACTTAAATGCCAAACAACTTGATTTAACACTTTACCGATCAATGACTTATCAGAATGATTTTTTGGGGGAATATAATAATTATAGTGGTGTATATATTTATATGAATTATCAACAATTTGGATATATGTATTATTATTTTGCATATATTATTGTTTTGTATATATTATTATTTGCATATATAATTGTTTTTATCAATGAAAAACGACGGCAATAGTATTTTAAATACACAAGAACTTCGCGATTTACGTACAGTACGTACGTAAATCGAAAGACAAGTATACAATTTACTTAGGAGATATAAGCTTTGATTTTTGAAAACGATTGTTTAACACTATGTTTACAGCACCCGTCAATTTGACTGAATTTGAAATTCATGAGCAAAATTACAATAACCCTTACTATTACATCGTAATACTTTTTGCTGAATAATATTGATGGAATCATATGAATATATACTCGAATTTGTTTCCCTCTTAGCTCTGTAATTTCGAAGTTAATGTTGATCTATCTCTAGAAATACTCATCAATTTGACGGCTCAACTAATTCTGTGCTTAAACATAATAAACCAACTTCAATTATAAAATTATTTCTCCAGTGACAAATTTTAAACCTAAATAATGAATGCAAACCAATATTCTACGGAAATCTTTCTACTGTGGTATCCAACTAACAATTAATGCGCCACCTCATAACCGCTCTTATACAAACTCCAAACAGAACGAAATCCAACTGTATTAAAGCGAAATTGAAATTAAAACTCATGAATCTCAAAGTGAAGAAAGTGGAAAATCTTCATAACGTGAAAATACTGATTTCCGAAATGTATGTCTTATTACAAAAATGATGCATTTTAGATATGATGAAATAAACTTATGAAGATTAATATATAATGTTTGTACGTGTTAATATAAAAAAATACAAATATTTGAACGATTATATAAGATAAAAGATATATGGGGTTCTAAATAATATATGTAGTCTGGGCTTAAAAGAATTGATCTAATTTATATATGAGATTTTAATTCAGTTAAAATAATAACTATTATTCCATAATTCCATACAAAATTTTAAAACAAAGGCTATCTGTTTACTTGTTAATTTGACAAATTTCCATAGAGTTAGGTATCAAATAAATTCCGTAAGCCTATTGTTAATTTCATCTATCGACCGCTTACTCTACAATATCTTAAGAAATCATTGAAATGATTGAGATTCATTGAGAATGAGTCTCATGCTATTTATTGTGGCCTAGGTATTAAAACAACGTAGTTTAATAATTATCATAAATTTGCAAGTTCTTTTCCGTTTAAAATACTTTTTTGATATAATGATGAATTCATTTTGAATAAGCCCAAATATATTCTGTCCACAACATAATTTTATATCTTCTGCTTCGCACGTTTTCTTTGCTTAACATTAGGCTATATTAAGTTGACGGAAGACTTGAAAGAATATTAAAAATAATTACATAAAGAAAAAATAATATTTGAGCTGAAGAAGAGGTGAAGTGTATTTTTTTATGATTCACAAATCCATCTCCCAGGAGTCAGGTCGGAGTTAAACCGTTTAAAGCGCTCATTTAACGTTCACCTTTGATGTTAACAAAAAGGTGTCTTTTATCATGAAATCTTCGCGATGTTTTCGCTTTAATATTCCTCCTCTTCTTCCCGCTCAGTCTTCGACCCGAAAGAGGGTCACTCTGCTTGATATTCAATGTGCTCTCCATATTTGACCCACTTACGCAAATAAGACACGGGCGCTCTGGAGAAAAATCTCCGTGAAAAATGGGGGACGATTTTCGCATGTCGACAAATTTGGTTGACGAGCTTCGACGAACAAATTTTTGGCGTCGTAAAGCCTTGAATATGTCGTTACCGGTAACAATCGTTAATAATGAAAAATGCCACGGGCCCAAAGCGGGAAAATGTATAGGTTAAATTTGATGCGAAGGAAGCGCCCATCACTCACTCACTCCCTTCGCCCTATAATGTCCATGAAAATAATGACCTGACACGTGTCACAATATTCTTCCTCACACTATAATCACAGACTTCTCCAGAATTCCTTCATTGATCTAATAAAGAACTGAATAATACACTCGCAATGCCCATTTATATCAAAGACGAGCTTTTTCTCGAAAAGTACCCAAGCACCATCGATTTAACCCTCTTTGATATTGCTCCCCGTGATGGATCTTTTATTGACGATAATAAAATCCAAAATACGATTTTATTCGAGATAAATGATTGCTACTTTGTGCATGCTGCAATCCAGAGGGAGGTTATTTGTTATTCGGAATCATTCTGTTCGTTCACGTTGAAACACGTCAGACAACAAAATTGAAGAACGCAACGAATGCAACTTTGTACCGCATACGAGCCAAATGCATTGTAAACATAAAAGAACTCTGGGTTTAAAACTCGAACTAATTCTATTTGAAGACTGAATCCAGTCTGCTGTATATATTTTTATTGCAATGTTTATGACGTTATTCGGTGGACTCCCATATGATAAAAATCTATACTTAAATCAGATGCGCATTCATAAATATATATATAATAGATGATTGGTCATATTAATTTGAATGGTATTAATTATTAATTATAACCAATCTCTCGATTGTCTTATTTATTTTATCCCTATAAAAAAAAATCTCAATTCCTCCGGAGATTTCCTTTTTGTCCAATTATTCCTAGTATTTACAGGTGTTTATTATTTAATTTAATATTTCCTGGGTATCCAAATGCATAACTTGGTATTTTCTGATGCAATCTGCTTTCAGAGATAAGAAAGGAAGGAAAAAATACTTAACCAATATAAAATTTCATTGATCCAAAAATAGTCATGTTTTTGTAATATTTGCATGTCTCGCAAGCAAATATCTGCAGATAGTCAGCATATCTTATAAGTTGTTGCGTGGTAATCATGCAGCACTCAAATTAAAAGCATTGCCATCGTTCCAAGCTTATGGAGATTCCTTAAAACGTTTAATTTGTAAATATTCAAACTTTCTGCAAGTTCTTGAGGGTCAGTCGAGGGTCTGCATTCACTATGGTCATTCATCTTTAAGGGATGAATTCCCAGATTGGAGCTTGTACTTATGATACTACACGCTTTTTATGGATATCTTCAACATAAAATGTACATATATTATTAGACGCGATCCAGTTAAAATGGTAATAACTTTCACAATAATCCAATGTTTGAAAAAAACCATTAAATAGCTGTAAAATGTAAAATAAACTCTAACAAGATTAGATAAGAATAAATAATTTAATTTCCTTCCATAGGTAAAATATTATGTAATAGAGTATTTATAAATATATTCTTTAATTTACTTGGAATTACTTTTAATATAAAAAAAAATAATATGTGCAAATAATACCATCACAAAGCTATATTTTACAGAAATAAGTCCAAATTCTAATCAAATATTAAACTCAACAGAAGTAATACAAATTTGTAATCTAAGATAAGTAAATTATTTCAGAAGAAGTCGACTAATAAATGCACCTAACATTTCCATTAACCGCTTCCCCGGCGCTGACGCGTATACGTGTCCAACCCAAAGCGCGTACATATGAACATTTTAAAGTTGCCGTTCGATTTCTGGCGTTGATTTAAATACCTATTTTACAACATAGCCAAATTTAACAAAACAACATGCAAATGAATGTAATTTAATACTATTTGATAAATATACGACGATAGTAAAAAAATTATTAAAATAATCAATAAGATTAATAAAATAGTTTAAAAAAATTAAAAATATATTTTTATAATTATATGCTTCAAATTAAAAGAAGAAAAAATATAGACTTTTTGGAAAATTTTTGCAAAAATACTTCGCCGGGGAAATGGTTAAACCAAATATAGATACAAAAATAAGTGTCCAGAAATAGTCAAAAAAGTTATCAATAAGATAGAATTAGAATAAACGATTAGAAATCTCTGAAAACTTGAAAAATTGACAATGTTGAAAAGACATAATTTTCATCGTTGAAAGCAAGTATATATTTTTTGGCTTTGGGTAAAATACGATTGCGTTATACCTTAGGAGTATATGTTGTCGACTGAAGTTGCTTTTTTGATTGTAATTGATAAAATAATGGATCAGCATAAAATAATAAGCATTTAAGAAAAATTGGGTCTGGGCAACCGTTTTAAATTTCATGAAAATCGATAGCAAAAATTACACTATGGGTATTATACAATAGCTAAAAAATATATGAAACGTCACCACAACCTCCCATTCTAAACCCTAGCTTAATTAATTATTGCTATTTTAATTCAAAAATATACATAGTTTTTGATAGTTTTTTAATAAGAAATTTATAGTTATTTTCATTAGAAAAATATAAAATGGAACTCAACCTATAAGTTTATTATATCTATTTTTTCATAATTTTACGCGTATTCCATGACTTTTTTTCTGAAAGGAGCACATAAATTTGAGTAGTATGACTCAGAATAAGGATAAAACTTCCTAGATCCAGAACGATCCCCAAATTGTTATGATACACAATTTTGATTGCAATAGCCTCTTAATTAAAATCACCACATGATTTAGTGCCAACTTTACTGGGATGATAAAAGAGTCGTTCTTCTTGTTAACGTCATCTATATTCGGTCTTAAAATTTACAGCTTGATATATGAAGAACAGCATGTGTGTGATAGAAATAGTATAATGTGTGGGAGTTAATTTATTGCACGCTAAGACAATAAAATAATAGCTAACACACAAACCTCACGAATTCCTACTGAATATTTACTTTTGAGGATAAAGCAAATTGTATTTATAAATCACGCTTACAGAGGCAGAGCTTGATAATAATTAAATTTCGCCGGCATTCTAAGAGGAAACTATTCCTTTCATAAACACATTCAAAGCGTTCCATATGTCGTCAGCGCCTGAAACATCGACAGCTGGATTAATTCGTCCCACGACCGATTGTCGTATTTATTGGATAAAAGAGAAGGAAGAGATTGAATATATTTATGGGCACAAATTTTCAATCTCGTTTTTTGCTTCGGGTGCTCAGGGTAAATGATGATACCTCTCATCGAATGTATGTCACTCAATTTAGCAGGACGGACCGTTGGATCTTTAAAACCTACGGGGATCCTGAATTCAATTTACCTTTGTCTGCAAATTGCTTTTATTTCCTTTTTTATACGGCCGACTGATCAGCATCTATTCGCTTATAATAAGCTTTTATTGTACTCTTAGAATGACACTCAGGACTCAACGTTTCGGATACTTTAATTAAGCCCGACGAAAATAAGGCACTCCGAAATATACAGCATCAATTATTGCGCGTTATGAAATATTCATAATTTATTTGAGACTTTAGAGATATAATTTTGAGAAAATTTATGTTTAAAACATGAGTATATTTTAGTTAAATCCTATTAAAATATCATTGCCAATAAATCTTGTCAAAAAATATTTCTCAGATGTCAAAAATCTTACAGCTATATTTAAAAATTAATTGTGTACAATACAAAATTTTATAAAACAATTTAAATGTACATATTAACAGTCTGAGATCTAAATTAGCATTGACGATGATTTATTGTATGATACTTGCTACTAGAGTATTAAAATCATTCAAGCGCGCCAAACTATTGTATATATAAGGTTCATACATTTCATTTGGTATTATTTATGATTTGATATCGTTTAATATTCGAGATGCCATTATTATTTAATATACATATTTGTCATGGAATATTCCATTATTTAAAATAGCATAAAATTGCTTTATATATAAATGTTTCGCATTTCCTTCTATTTAACCGCAAGTGACTCGCCAGTGAGTCGCTATGTTTTTTCGTAGAAAAATACACATTTTTAAGTACCTTAAAATGATTAAGCTTGAAACGTATATTGGTGAATTCAAAAATGTCTTCACATTTTAATGAATGATATAAAATGTTTCCATTTTGTTATGAAATAAATTCAACAGAATGTCATAAGGGCTGCCCATTGGATGATCCTTGCTGCGTAACTAAATCTTTTTTTGGATTATGAATCACCCCAGTACTTATTTTTGCAAATCCAGGAAATCAGATTATACTTAGATAATGACAACCAATCAGATATATTAATAATTTCGATCTCCCAAATATGTTATTATATAAATATTTTAATGTTTTTTTTTTTTGGGATTAAAGGGTCACCATTTACTACGTTTTACACATAGGCTCTATGTTCTAAGTGTCAGTGTTGTTAAAATAAAAAATTGACATTTGACGGTGACATTTTGGATTTTTTTTTAACTGTTGAAAAAATCTATTTCAACAATCCTGATACTTAGGACATAGAGCCTATGTGTGAATTGTAGCAAATAACTCCCTTAACACCGAAAATCCATGTCGATCAAAAATTTTGTCGGTCCATTTGCAAAACATCCTGTATATATCTGCGTTAGAGACATTATCGATAAAGTAAGCGTCAAGTGCCGTCCTTAAAAGTCTTATGTATGTGCTTTAATGTGCTTGTTGACAAATATACGGAGGAACCTTCAAAATCGATTAAACCCTTGAAAAAATGTATCCTTTTTTAAGTGAAGGCCAATTGGTTTGAACGTCACGAAAAGTGAAACCTCAAGCGGAGTGCATGCGCCGCGTCGGCTCTACTTTATGTGTGCATCTATACGCAGCATAAAGCAACCAATGGACCATGACGTATCTATTTAATTATGTACTACACAGGTTTTACTTTTTTGCTAACAGTTTCCATTAACGTTGTGTGGAATTGCTCTTTGCGTCCAAAAATAATCTTTATTGGAGCGTTCTCACGGACATATGACGAACTAGTATAAATTAACATTTAATATTATTTTTCATCCAATTGATTACATTTAATTTAATATTGTACAATCGCTTCGAGATAGACAAAGAATTCGACCAGAGCACTGATAATTACTCAAACAGTACAGATGCGATAATATCTTTAGTGGTTGCAACACACCAATTATGTTGTAAATACAGGTAATTCAATCTCGAAATGCTCCATAAAACTTTATTGGCACGATGAGGGATGTTATTGGTCGTGATAAGCTTCTGTTGCATGCCACGCCGCATTGTTTGCGTGTGGTACTCCAATCGGATTAATTCCAAACCCCAAGTTGAAACTTGGATCTCCCACAATTTTGACGATCAGTCCTCTTGGGAATCAAATGTCCCTCTGGCCACACAAAAGCTAATCTCGTATATTTGCACCATCAATCGCTTCCCTCATACGGATTGATTTTTGTGCCAGCTTGCTGGACCGAAATAGAAACTGACAACTGACATTTGAACCGTCCCACGTAAGGGCGAAGTTTTCCATCAAAAGTACCAGCATACGTATTGGAGTATATGTTAAAAATATTCTGCATATCAAAAAGCTTTTATATTAATTAAGCGCATTTGTCGTATCAATTCGCTTATTATATTATATCTAATCGTTCGGGCATATAATATTAAGTATGATTCGCAGGATCAGGATAGTATAATCCGAAGGTAGTAATTACACATGAATAATGTTAAAGTGGCATTATTAATGGACGTAAGCTCCAGGTTGACAGGTCGACACTCAAACTGATGACAATTAATTACAGGATTAGTACTGATTATAAGCCCATTAAGATATATTCATCGCCATTTAAAATCGAATTGCTCTGTGCCTTTTCTACTAAATGACACAATCGGCCTTCAATTACGATGATAGCTAATAATTAATGTTAATTTGACCCGTTCAATATAATATTTCGTTTGAAATAAATATGTGAAATTATACTGGAGCGCTTTTAATAGAGTATCTTCAGCTTCGAATTCATAAGAATTATTCAAGCATCAAAATCTGATGCAATCATAGCAGCATTCACATAAGTTTTTTCCTTTTCCTATACTCATTCATACAAGAAAAGGGTACATAAGACTCTTTGCTGTCTATAAATGTCTTTTCAATGGAATAATCTTGAACTTTACTAGTAAATGCTCTTCTAAGAAAGTCATGCTTCATGGAAGAACTAATATAGTATGATGGTATTTGAATATTGGCTGGATTTATATAAAATTCAATTTGCTTTTTCTTTTGGTATTCTAATATCATCTTTGAATATTTTTTCAAGTTATTGACTTTATTCTATTTACATAATTTTGGCATTTAAATACCATAATGTCTATTAAATCAATTGGTTTCACGTTTTGGGCATGATTAAGAACTAAATTTCGCTGCAATGGATTATATACAAAACCACTGAAACGAAAATATTCATATTGATAATGAAAAATAGATTTGTTATCGTTAATCTTATGAGCATTATATTTTTTGACAAAATCGAATATGTAACACAAGACCATAACCATTCGATTTGACACAATTCTGTTGCTCATAAACCATAAAATATTCACCACGTATTGATTATAACCAATCGTGTCTTCAAGGATTACAAGAACCACAAGACATCTGTGTTTTAGCAAACATATGCCTATTGCTTGCCCATGAATTATGAAAATTTGCGGGAAAATTCATAGACACGGATGTATGTATGTTAATTTATCCCTCAAGCATATTCCAATAGGAATACTTTTGTAACACTACTGTAGATCACGTCGACATATTAAATCTATAATCGGTGACTGATAACTAATAATCTAGAACCAGCTACTAATTGTATAGTTTTACCTGACTTCGTATAAGTGTCAAGTGGTATCCTCACGAAATAGGATCACCGCTTTCTTCACGTTCTCATCATTCAAAAGCACCCTTACTAAAGAATATTTTTATGGTGTGTAACCTGAACCTGCGACATGTACTACACGCAAGAGCAGCACAAATTTTATACGTGTTTGTCGTATTTTCTTCTTGATCTGCCTGTTTCAAAGATGTAATTTTATTCCTTATGATTGTGGAAAATAGTTACCATAATTTGTCGAATAGATATTACTCGTAAATTACCTCACGTCCAAATCAATCGTCATTTTTCTGCTCGAATTTCTTCAAAGATCACTTATATATGATTTCCTAGCGAAGAAATACGTCAATCGATTTTTCTTACTTAATAAAAGGTTATTTCGATCATTTTAAGATACAGACTGTATCAACTACCATCATATTAAGCCGCTTATTACTCTCCTTTATACAAGGGTTTCATAATCATTGAAAACTCCTCATACTCAAAATCTACATTATATATCAAAATCATTGTTAATAAGCCAAAGTGACAATTTCATAGTTTACCCAATGATATTTTCCTAGTTCACACAATCGTACATCTCAGTAACTGTATTCTGATTATATCATATGGAAGCTAAGGATAAGCCTTTTACAGGAAAATATAGATCAGTGGATGTCATATACGTAAATACGTCCCGTAATTAGTTTTGCGAAATTCAGGACTATTCACAGAAAAAAATATTTTCCTCACATACATCTTTGTAATAATGAACTGCATTGTTTATAATTCAGAAAATTAAAAGGTTACTTACTACTAAACGGCTTCAATTTATAATTTTGTAATGTTTTCTGAGACACACTCCATAGGCAAAATCCTTATTTTTAGGACGTGTTCTCCATATGAGACTTTTGTAATGAAAGAATCTTTCATAGGTTGCTTGTCCTTTATCTTCTGCATATGATTTTGTGTCATTTTTTCAGTCAGTTTCCACAGAAAATGAACAAACATACAGTCTATACAAATGTACTCTATATTATGTAACATGAAGCTCATCAAGAAGTTTTAACCATATCGACGATGAAGATGATTTAGAGGTTTTTAGTATGAGGTGGAGCGCATCTTCATTATTTCTAAATGGATGGAATGGGGGCAAACCGGCATAGGTTCAACCCTCAAAATAACGACACAACCAATCCTGAAAGACTCAAAAACCTAATTAATTTATCGAACGCACTGAACTCCATCCTGTTAGCCCTCGACTCGTTCGCCAACTTTTCGTACAACTTCCCGCGAGTGCAAAGCCCTAATAACATTTAAAAGAACCCTATTCAATATTAACTGATGATGTGACATTGTATATCGTCCGCTTCAATCAAATTATGTTTGATAGAGCAGTAGCTTAAACAAATCGCACAACGAATCACGTGATTATTTCGAAATAAAATACAAGATTAACCCCTAAAGAAGTACTATCCCAGGGCCTGGGATCCCCCCTCCAATGGATGCAAGACCCCGCATTGAGTAATTTATCGCTCGCATATATTTTTCACGCTATAATTATTATTTTTTCATTCCATTACACTTTGTTATAATCAATCTTATTTACAAGTTTTTCTCAGCAAAGCTCCATAATTTTCCATATACTTAGCATAGCAATATTTCAGGTTTGAAGGCTCTAGTATTCATGAAACGGCATATCCGACTGACCTTGGAATATGGCGCGTTTAATAAGCTAGTGAGATCTTAATCAACAGGTAGAACACAAGGCTGAAAAATTCGGCTATAATAGAAGGGCACCAATCTCATGTATGCAATGAGTCAGGGGCGCCACGTGACGTGACGCTGTGACGTCGGGGGCGCCATGCTGAAAATATTATTCAGAGCGGTGTGTAAGGGATTACAGTATACTTACGACGTCGCTCAAAGCTGATTACCCAGCTGGAATATTGTTCAGCATGCAACGGGCCGTAACTTAAAGACTCTGAACGAATACATACGACAGACAATATATCAGATTTAAGTTGACAAGACTACCCGTACTTGCTGCCCCGGCAAACATGAAAATATCGCACAAAAATGTATACAGCAGATTCCCAGCTGCCGTCGTCTCGGATATTATTTCTTAGGAAGGCTCTGTCCTTTGCAAAAATGTATTTTCAAATCTTGAACAAATACTCTCTGATGGCTCCTCGGTATTTATATGGAAAATATTTTTAGCGGATTTCTTTTTTCGGAGTGGAATATCATACATCCATTATATAATTCCACGAAATGTACATAAATCTGTATTATACGAGGTTCAAAATAATTCATAATTACGGGTGATCATTAACCCTTTGAGTAGTGAATTAAATTTAAAATGACTTAAACGTAGATGCTACATTTGTATGCCCGCAATCATCCGTATAAACCTACTTATCTATCAGGACCGCGCAGCGTGTATAAAGCTTGTATATAAAAAATAAACACTGTTGATATTCGTTCATTTCTTCACGTAAACATAATAATACACTTAAAATCGATTCATTTGGGTTATCATTATTAGTCGATAAATTTGGACTATGGATATATACAATCGTATGATGTACGCAAGACACTCTCTCCATCTCTGTCTCTCTTCAAAATCACTGGAATTCGATCGCAAATACGCGACTGTACTCTTCAAAGGGTTAATCATCACTACCAATAATTATATTTCTTATTCGACTTTTTCAATATCCAAATGTATATTTTTTGCTTGAAGTATTTTATTCAGATCATAAGAGCTTTTATTATATGTTCTATTGTATTATAACTGATCTTGCTAAAACTGTGGATATTAAAATTTAAAACTTTAAGAAGGGATGGACGATAATGAAACCACGTTGTAAAAGTGTATTATAACAAAAAACAAGCTTACTCAGGATTTCCGTATCTAATATGTTGTTGTAAGCCTTGTAGAAATCTATAAATATGTCGTGAAAATTGACACTGTACTCCCACATGTTTTGCTAAAAAAAACCTTACATTAAGAATTTGGTTCACAGTCGACCTGCTTGGTCTGAAATCGCATTGGTATTCCCCGAGAAGTTCGTCCACGATGGGAGACAATCGTCACATCAGAGCTCTTACAAATAATTTTTATGCAATACCTAGAATGGATATGCCCCTGTAGTTGGAACACAGAAACTTATTCCACCCAGAAATATGCCTGGATACTGTCCACCCTTGTGGTCTTCCCTTCCCTGAAACTACACAAATAGATCTCAATCTCAGCCAGAGTCAGAGGACTAGTTTATAGTTCTTCCAGGTCCACCCACGTGACGCTGAGAAGATTTTTATTTTTACATACAATAAGGCGGGTTATTTGTAGTAAAATGCTTTTACTTCTTCAAGAGCACTTACTTAATTCCAGAAATAAAAATAAATTTAAAAAAAGTAAAAACGTAAATATGTCCAGATTTTATGGATGTTGTAGTTACACCTCACCAAATAGATGTCCAATATGTCTGAATGGTAGAGTTCAAAAACTTAAGTTACCTTGCTACTTTTACAAATCTTGGCTTGTCACTCGCTACATCACATCTCGCTACCCAACAATATGGATCATTATGAACCTTACTGGTTCGGATCCAAGAAGCTTTAAGTATAAAAGAGGACAAGAAGAACATAAAAAGACGGCCTTGAGAAGAGACATATGAAGAACTTCACTTTGCAACATTAACAGCATTGTCTTCCGTTGCCTTCTATATCGTTTTGAAATCACCGAACTGAAAGGATCAACCTGAAATAGGAAACACACGTGGACGAGGAGACATCCTCAGTTGGTGTAGGAGCGAATCCGAGATTCTTTTAAGCGTCACGTCTGTCTTCAGCCTAGCTCGGCAACTCCCTAAAAGGGAAAGGAGGAACTGGATTATTTGCTTTCCAGAAAGCTGATGAGCGGCTAAATGAAACTCGGAGAAAATGAAACTGAAATTCAATATCAATCGAATGAGGAGGTGAATGTATGATACAGACGAAATTGAAGTAACTTCCTGTGAATAGATATTGAAGATATTTATAGTTCTGCAGTGGACTGTTTGTGGCTGCACTATGATGATGATGATTAAAGATTTAATTCAAAAGGTTAAAGGTTAAAATTGACCAATCATAAATAAACAACATCAGTAAAATATGGGCAAGATCTATCATAATGCCCAATAGGGAATCACGATGTATTTTGTTCTGTTTACGTACTATTTTAACCTACTAGCACGTATATTAGCCAAAATCTCACTAAGATGCATATATTAATATCAAATTCAGAGCTATAATTATTGAAATACTGAGTTCTCTAGTAAATATTGCTGAAAAATTGTATATATGTAAAGGTTATATTATTTTGATATTTGATCGATGATCCTAATTGTGGACAAAAATATTATATTCACTTACTGAGCTGGAAGAAATAATAAATGAGCCAAATTATATTGGACGAAGAAAAATCGTCACGTTAGCAATATAAAAACTATTTACATGGATGAATATCCTGTAAATAGTAGAATGCTGAGATTTATCATTCTTAATGTGCCATATCGTAATGTGGAGATTTTAGTAAGAAAACGATCGTTCATTTGGTGATTACCCATTGACTTCCGAATGTAATTATGTAATTATGTTATGATTTATCATGTCCAAATATTTATCTATTCAAGTATAAAAACTCAGGGTAAACTTGGATCGAAACAATTGCTGGGAAATAAAATTTAAATACTTATTATAGAATCTTCTAAATTTGCTGATATGGCAAACTTTATTGTATAGTCTAAATTTAAGCTTTATTTTAAAATTAATCTATTTTATTATACAGATAATTATAATTATAGTCTAATATGATAAGAACCCCAGCATAATAAGAAACATGTATATTCATAGAATAATATTCAAATAGAGCATAATAAATGTTGTTGTTTGATCGTCAAAAATATGGATGAGCCATTTGAAATAATTCGGAAATTGATCTAATTCGCCATTGAAGGAGATATCATAAGCACCCTCGAGTTCCTCCGTGCTTTGTTTCACACTTTCTGCAAAGGCTTTTAAGCCCGCGTTTGACCAAAATAGGACGTAAAATAAATGTTTCCGGGCAGACGAGCCTTTTCAAAACGCTGACTTGAAGTATTTCAATGCTAATCAAGGGGGCTTAGTTATAAATTTAAATTTTGAAGGACCATCGTTCGAATAAGTCACGCTTACTTCATGTACTTCTAATTTCAATGGAAACTTTTCGACCGAACGGCACCTGTGAGATAACTCGGGAACACCGTCAAAGCAAAACGTAATATAATTTGATAATTATAATTTCATTCAAAGCATATTTTCTTATGGTTGCACAACGTGCATTATGCTTCGTCGAATTGTTAATAAATTATTAACGCACTGTGTTTTTGAGTACATTTATACGCTTGGTGAAGCTTATTTTCCTGCACTTACAGCTCCATGCTGTTGAAAACAATGCACTAAGTTTTAGCCCATATTTTTTCAAACGACTTACATTTTCCCCATTGTTCCTCCATTACTATTTCAAAGGAAATGCCAGGAATTAAAACAATGAGCTCTTTCTGCAATCATCGATTCTGAGAAATAACACCAGAAGTGCAATATCCACTTGTGTGTTGAAATGTTTTTTCCATTATGTACAGACTTCTTTGAGTTGATTACTGCGTGTGGATTTCGATAAAAAAAACTTTTATCAATCATCATTATTTAGTATAGATATTGATCAAATTACATCGATAATTAGATGTATATTTTTCCAGGGTATTTCGTTTTTTAGTAACAAAAAAGATAGTAATCACTTGGTGAAAAATTATGGAAGGAAAATAAAAGTCAATTATTTTTGATGATTCACCAAAATGGGGCTATTATTCTATAACTTGCTAGTTTAATTTATCCAACTGTTATCACTATATATCGGTCATCACGAAATAGAAATAGAAAGAGGTGCTTTTCTTAGGGAAAGCTAATATTATTTTCATTACATTTTAAGCCTATTAAATATCAATTTATAAATACCCTTTGCAAATTTTCGTGATTTCAGTCCAAAGTTTTCAAATACCATAATCAAGAAAAATCAGGCTTAAAAAATGTTATTGGCACAATGAGAGTATTTTGATTATGTAAAAAAGTTTTAATTTTTTTTATATATTACATTGACAAGTTTATTGCATATCTTACTAGTATCAATTGCGTTAGATTTTTATGGTGCAAGTATGAGTTTTGCCATGAACTCTTTTATATAGCGCACCACCCCGCGCCCCATCCGTGCCCGTAGATCTAAAGAGTTACATTTCATCCCTCGCCCATCTTTGGATCGCAGTCTTAAGTAGACAATGAAAATTCAGTGGAGGCACCCGGTATTTTTCGGAATATACGTTGGTGCCGGGAAAGCGTCGCTCGGGGGAAGCGACGCGTCAAATACTAATCCGGTCTCATTTCTCCACCTAACTCCCCTGCCGACTATCTCTCCTAACGTTCTATTGACAATCTTCCCTTAAAATAAAAGATCACTATATTGCCATCGGCAGAGATGCCCTTCACGGCCGCACATCGCAAACAATGACGATCATTGCTCTCGTATATCGATATTACCCTTCGTTCCGGCTGTAACGAAAGCGCCCGAAATATTTATTTTACGTCCAAGAAGCTTTTCAGCACAACGATTGAATGAAATATAAAGAACATACAGATCGACAAAGAACGAAATACTTATTATTTTCTTAGGATTGGCGTGGTTTCATTCGTTGATACGCGACAAGTCACTAATTAAGTCGAAGCATATGATTACTATTTTTTTTATTTTTCTATTGCGATTATCGATCATCTACAATTTTAATGAAAGCTTATCGTAGAGATGCTCTTCAATGTTGTAACCTTCCATATATTGAATAATAGGGATAAGTGGATTTTGTTAGATGGAATCAATGAGTGAGTTGACGTTATGTGAATATGGAACGAAATGAAAAATTAGGGTGGTCATATGATTTTCTGCCCTAAAAAAATGAATACGTGTTTTTTTTATATGTCACCACCACAAGTCAAAGTTTCAGAAAAAATGTTGTATGGCCACTTTATTATGGCTATTAATCTGACCTATTGATTCTGGTATGGTTATTTGTCTATTTAGAAGTGGAATAGTATGTATAAAGGCTCACTGCTTCACTGCAATCAACCCTCCTCCCCTTCTCCCCTTTCTTAATTATTTTTTGCGGGTACGTATTAAGATTGAGCCCTGTCCTTGCTCTTCACTTCAAATTCAGTGCTGTAAACACTGGCTTGCGAAATGGGACTTGTATTCTTGCTTTGCTTTAATATGCTTTGCCTAGCTTATCGCCATCATATAATGGTAATTATATTAGAAGCTGTAGTCAGTCAATCGCTCGGTTCGTCTAGTGTTCCTGATATACAATTGTTTAAAAGGTTTAAGGAGAACTAGGACAAAATTGATTAAAATGATTATAAAACAGTAATTTATGATACCACGTCCTCAAAAATCATATAAAATATTGCTGCAGACAGGATTTATTTTCGCTCAAAAACAACTTGTGTATCAACCTCAAGCTCACTATAAAGAATTACTGAATCTCTCCATCATTTACTTGGGAAGAATTCCTGAAAACGCAGTTTCATTCAAGAGGCTTGCTGGTCTTCACCGTGCTAAATGGATGGCTAAAGCTGTATGTTACTTGATTTTTTTAAATTTTAACATCAATTTATACTGACGAAAAAGGAGATGAAAAGAGTGAAAGATATTTATTTTTCACAGTCGTAATATATATATAAAATACTGGTTATAAGCCCCGGTCGGATATTCAGCACCAAGAAACGACTTATAAGGATTAAAAAACCTAGTATCCTTTGAAAATATAATACAAACAATAGCCAAAGTTGCCATGAAAAAAATACTGGGCCATTTATGATACTTGTCGGAAAAGTTGATATCGTTTGCATATTTTGACGACGAACTTTCAGTTAAAGATAATCAAAATATGGTGCATGCACTATGTATCGAAGGTGTAGAAGATTGCCCGAAACACAACAACGAAAAAAAGCATAGAAGACTTTGTGACTAGCAACTTTTTACGTTTTTTCCAGATACTTGGTATCTCATCACAGTTTTTGAATAAAGATGTTGAAACTTAGAAGGATGACTATGATTTTAAGGCTGCAAAGAAAATGTTTCTTTCTATAAAGCTTTATACTTGAATGACTTTTCTAGAAGAATTTTTATGTGATGATTTCCTATTGTCTTCCTTATATGATTAAGTTTATATAGGAGTCTTTAAATAAGAATTTTAGTTAAAATGGAATATATGAATGAGTAGCATTATCTTTTAATAATTGTTGCAAATCACCTAAGTATTTATAGGAAGAATGATTAGCGATCTGAAAAAAACTGAGAAACTAAAAATACAACGCATAAAAATAGAATTTTGGCATTAAAGAATAAGATGATATATTTTTCACACATATCTCTGGTGCATTATCCTTCCAGTCAATAAATACTTCATAAGAATTCCAAGCAAATTAAATCCACTTCCTATCAATGTATTTCTTCATTATAATTTTTTTATTTCTTTCTACTAAAAATTCAATTTGAAGTTGTGTAGAGCTATGATATTAAGCCAGCATTATTACCGATAAGACAAGAATTTTATATAATATAACAATAGTTTTGGTAAAATTCAACTGTCACTTCTTTGAAGTTTATCATAAATCCTAATATCTATATTGCTTCTTGAAAAATAGTCCAGAAATATACTTTTATCTCAAATTTCCGCCTCATTTATATATTTTATATTTAGAGTTTCATTCCTATTCAGAGTATTTATAATTTGAACAATTGCAAGGATATTTCGAGATCGTTTTATCTGCTCTTTTACATTCCTTCGTGGTTAAGTAAGCCGTTGTATTCAGAAATAGAAATAATTGCATAAGAAATAAATCAAGCTCAGATCTAAGGGAAGCCCTTCACATTGAATTTATTATCGAAATCAATTGTAAAGCCTTCGTCTATCCGAGTCCTGGAGGGGTTGAAAAATTATCCCTTATTCTGCTGAACAATCGGAAAAGTTTGCGTAATTATTTCAGCACGATGCAAAGTCCAACCCGTATATAATACAGGGTCGCTATGAGCATTTACGCCACCGGGTCGGATTTATATTTCTTACTGAGTTTACTCGGTAGAAACTCGCAAATTATTCATGTGTTGTAATCCAAAGTTCGCTACGTGTTCTCGATCTGAACAACTGCAGGAAAGTTTTGTCGGTTAAAAAGCAGACATCCG
Source organism: Stenopsyche tienmushanensis (assembly GCA_008973525.1). Classification (NCBI taxonomy): domain Eukaryota; kingdom Metazoa; phylum Arthropoda; class Insecta; order Trichoptera; family Stenopsychidae; genus Stenopsyche; species Stenopsyche tienmushanensis. Next base: position 818,595 of record WACJ01000151.1, read on the forward strand.
CCCAGTTTTGGAATGAATGGACATGGAGGTAAATTTGCAAAGAAGTGAACTTACTTGAGATTGATTTATAGACTCAACAAGAAGTGCACTTTTTAAGCCTTCTATTAGATAAGTAGTATTTTTAAATCCTGTCCAAAAGACAGGACACAACAACGCATACCAAAAGCTTTTACCAATATGATTTGTCTGAATAACCAAATCGATTGCAGCTGTCTAATCAACCAGCTTTTATAATTTTTATTTTCAACCATTTAACAAGATAAGCTAAAGAGCTTGATCCGTTTTAGATTTAGACCTAGAAATAAGCAAAAAAAATTCATTTTTAGTTTATACTTAAATCGATGTTAATTCGTCGAGATAAATTTCGATGGATTTTGCTCCTTTCTCATATTTTAATTCCATACTGGTTGAGAGATGTTTAAAGATCATAAAATGAGGAATATATTTAATACAATATTTTCAAATTTAATTTTAAATGTAAGCAAACGCCCTTAAAGACCTTTATTTATGATCAGGTTTTTTTTTACGATAGAAAATTGCTCACCTATAAAATAAATTTGAATTGTAATGTGGACCAATAATTGATTGTATCTCTCAAGTTTTCTTATTCCTTTTACATCTTCTTTTATCGTGACCTTCTCTCCTTTAAGTACGTTTAGTCAATGTTATATAATTTACGTTGTTGGCTCGTATAGGTCTTTATTCTTTAACGAAGACCTTCTATTCATTCCGATTTGAATCTTTTGTTAAGGTTGTGGGTCACAAAGCGCTTTAGCCTGCTTGTTTTGAAGGTTTGCTCAGTTGGTCCTTCAAGTAGATGGTTGGGGTGCACGTTTAAATCATAGAGCGTTGGCTATCATAAGCAGCACATGGGGCTGAATGCGTCGGAAAATGCCAATATTGGAGATCGATACCTCAATATTGTATCCCGTACAGCTAAATTGGCTTTATTATGTTTTTGGAGAGAAATGTTCTGTTCCCCTGAGAGAGTTTCGATTTTCGACCTATCACTCAATTATCTTTAGAAATAGTTAAGAAGAGCTTTATGTGCATTTTCCTTGTTAAAGTCCATATTTAAGTGCATATCGAGATATAGGAGAATAGGAAGACAAATCCTCTTAACTGATTTAATCAATAGCTTATTATATTGTCTAATGTTATATGTTATATATAGATTTTAACCAACTCTTCAACCATTTATATACGTTGTTGAAGACTATTGAGGAATCATTGTTTGATTTTAGCAGAGGCGTATCATTCACAAGGGTGGTAGTTGTTTTTTCTTTTATCGAAAGGTCGGTTATGTACAGAAGATAGAGAACTGGAGTAAGTAAACTACCTTGGTGGATGGCAAATTGTTTGTCATGCAGTCTGGTAGCTTTGTCTAGGTGTTACACATAATAATTTCTGTTTATAAGATAAGATTCAAGTACAAAGCAAAATTTCTGTATAACATAAAGTAGTTAAACGGAGCAGTATTTTTTGGCCTTCAAGTCCTTATAGATTCTATTGATAATCCTGTGTATCTGCACATTTTTCCCGGAATACAAATTGATGATTGGGTATTAATATTTTCTCCCCACAGTCTATAGCTTTTTTAATAACAGCGTTTACTATCGAAATTATGGGGGGCGAGCTGATGAAACCCAAACTTGATCCGCAATAGCTTTTAAAAAAAAATAACAAATATTAATTACAACAATTATTAATTAAATTACGTTTTTATGAACAGTAATTAAAACATGATTACATATATTATTTGACGAATACTGATGCCAATTATGGTTTTTAGTGAAAAAGGAGTAGAATGAGGTTGGTTTTAAATTCTTAATACTGTGTTAGTATTTCATGGAAAGTTGAAACTGTACCCAAAAAGTAAAAGAAAATAAGGTAGTTTCTTTTCAGATATTGAACTTGTTTCTGAAAGACGAAAACGTTAACCAAAAAAACTAAATCTTAGCTTCAATCACGATATTCTAAAAGACATGTCTAAATACAGTTGAATACGTGATTTCCCTACAGTTATTTTTGATTTCCAAGAAGAATTCATTAAAATCTTAATTGATAAAACTATGCAATATGGTTCCCAAAATCGCACTGAATCACTTATTTTGGATAAAACTGGAAGATTTTTTTTTTTAACCAATGAAATAATATTTCAATTTTCGACTAACTAGGTAATTACCCACATATGTATGAAAAACTGTCCAGAAGATTGGAGACCAATCTAGGAATTGTGAGAACTAATTCATTTCTTTAAAAATACCGGAATGCATATTTGCATAAAAACTCTCAATCAACAGAAGAAACTATGTTTTATAATAATTTAATTTATAATAAAATAAATTTAAAAAAAACACCATCATACCCATTGTATAGTATGAAGATAATAATCACCCTCTGAACTCTATTTTTTGTCCATACATTTTTACACTCATCCCTGGATTTACGAAAAAGATACGTTCTTCAGAAACTCGCGTAAATAGAAACCGCGTATAAAATTGGTTCCGTCATATAAAAAAACGCGTAAATGAAGTCTTTGGTTTCATATTAAATTCCGAAAAATCCGCGTAAAAAAGATCTACAGTTTGTTATATTAAAAATATTTATTCAAAATTATATTTTTAAAATTGTAGTAGGTACATGTAATACTTAACATAATATTGTTTTTATTTAAATTAATCCCCATTTTCATTGCTGTGTTTCATCATTCTAACCATTTCCTTCATAGCTGATTCAAAATCACCTTCCTCATCAGTTGAACTGGTCCATTCAATTTGAGAGAAATATCCTAGTTTTCCATGATTTTTGTGCATAAGTATTTCAAAGTTTTTTCTTTGAAGTTGAGGGCATGTTCCATGTTTGTATCAATTTTGAACACAATGTTTTCCAATTTTCTTGCTAGACTAAGAGCGTCCGGAAGATTCATCTTAACTTACATGATCCGTTATATAAAACATAAGCTCTGTTTAACAAAAATATTCAAGGGTTATGAACTCTCAATGTATGTGATTTGACATCCTGTCAATTTTCCGGGTCAAGGAATCAGAATAATTCCATTGCAAGGGAAGGAAACCCATTGCACTAAGAATTTAAGTCCTTTGTTAGATGGTTCCTTTCCATGATTTAGTCGTAGCCGGATGATTTTTTAGCGTACATCTTGCAATAACAGTTTTAATCTTCTGGCTTACTTTCTGGCATAAGCACTTCCTTTACGTTTTCCAAATAAAAAAATATTTTAATATGAACACAAATGAGCATGGTTGTGTATTCGCGGTTATCTGGCATCAGGCAATTCAAATAAGTGCGGACGGAGATAGCGCGAGAACAACTTAACCAAAATTTGATAATCTGAGATGAGAGAAGAGGCGGCAGGGAATCACCTCATATTTATCAAGTCAAAACAAGGCGAAACAATTACCGGGGATTCGGGTCCGGGAGCGGCAGCCCGAAGAGATCCACACGAAAGCGTATCCCTCCCCTTATAAATCTTGATAAACGGTTAATGTGAAAACTTGAGATCGTCATTCGTTTTGGGCGAGCTTTGGCTGAGGCCACCCGAAGAGACGCCTCACTGAGCATTCACCCATATCTGAATAACTTTGCGAATTAGCCTGACTGACGAAACTTACTTCTGCCTCTGCGTCAAACCTCATCTCGCAAATTTGCTGCGACATGTGTCTATGCGATTTGGACCGACAAAATAATTGTGCTATTATTATACCGCTTATGTGCCTGCGAACGAAATATTTCCTGCGTATATCATTTTGATTTCAGCTGAAAACCTTCCCCACGAATGTAACACCAATATAGATATGTGGGCACATAATTGCGTGGGACTCACCCTGTGAAGAGAAATTAATTGGACTTTCAATTTATTTGTATATCATCGGAAAATACAAGAAACATCGATATACGTTTCATCGTCAGTTTGTTTCTCCTCGTTATTTTCATATTTACTATAGTAGACCTGATGAAAATCTATAAATAGCGTAAATATCCTGTTTTGGGCTAGAATCTGAACGTTCGATCTAAATATAATATATTATTAACCTATTGAAACTTCCTGAAATTATATTTATAGTAATGAGACGGGTTTTTCTTTAATCACTTGAATTTATATATATTTGATGACTACAATGATGACTTTTATAATAAAAGTTCAGTTTAGAATTCACTATAACAACATTTGATCTCAAAATTAATTATAACTGATAAAACTTAAATACCCGACTATTACGTCCAAATTTCATTTTGCACATAAAATTAAACAAAATTAATCATAATTATAATTAATAATCAATTTAGTGGCATAGCAAATGTAGATAATGAGTAAATGAAATACGTGTAGATAATAACGAATTAATGGAATAAAACAATGTTTTAAATATGTTGTAATAAACTTTCACCGTTAAAGAAATGGCAGACAAAAACGAAAAGAAAAAAAGGCTTATCTCTTTTATGTTACGCCTTTAAACGATGATAAAAGCTTAAGTTGTATGATGAAAATGTATCTTACTGACATAAACTGAAGCCGGACTTCACAAGTACATCATTTAACACTGCCATTGAAAGAATAATAAATCTTTCTCAAGCTAAAAGTATTAGATCAAAGACAAATAGAAAAATATGAGATGTAGTTTGATCGATGTTTTAAAAAATAATCGTGTTTGGCGTCTGAGTTTAAAAAAGATGATTGATTTTTACTCTTTGAAATATCATGCATAAGAAATGAATTTCATCAAGGAAATCAGATTTAAAGACGAAAAACGAAAAAAATCGTCTTCGTAATACATATGGATGATGTAGAGGCACTTTTATTAAAAATATAATTTATTATATGCATAAAAAGTGTTCCCCCAAAATGTGACCTTATTCGCTTATTGTGACCTAGTCTGTCGTATAAAATAGGTTATTCTTTGTTGTCCCGCTAAAAATATATTCCTCGCAAAAAAAGAAAAACAACTTATGTAGTACTCAAATTTCGTATTCCAGTACATACTGAAATGCTTGAGGACCATCCGGGAAATTACAAGGCCTCACAGGCACACGATCAAATCAGGGATTTTTGTTCTCTCGGTAGAAATGTCTTAATTGAATAAAGTTGAAGATGTTTAATTCAAACCAGAACAAAAATATTTTTTTGGTATTTATTTCGTTTGGTTGACGATAATTCAAATTTGCATTGAATACACCGATACCACTATTAACACCTAGTACACATCCTTAAATAACGAAGCGTTAAACGAGGTAATTTTAACACAAGGCAAATAAGGAAAAGGCAACAAGTAACCAATAAAAAACAAATTTTACTTTAATTTTAAACTATTTTCATATTCATTTGCGTAAAATTATAGCTCATACTAATTTGTATATAAAAATACAGCGTTAACTTCTATGATGAAAATCCTCTACTGAAACTGTTGATGATTAAATCCCTTCTTGCTTTTGCACTTCTCACAAAATTTGGATCAATCCATACAATTTTATATACAGTTTCTTTTATCGTTACTAAAATTTAATTAAAAAATTCTATGAAGAAAAATGTTTTTTGAATCATTAATTTCAAGTTCTACATAAATTTCTTGATCTGTCAGTTCACGAAGGTCATCGTTGGTAAGTCTCTTATCAGAAACCTTTTTTTTTGTTTGCTTCAAACGACGAAAGGGGGAATCTTCAAAAGACCCCACCATTCTGGTGATAGTGTGGAATTTTTACCCACTAAACCCCCTTCATCTTCGGCTGCCACCCGGCTTCTAATTAAGTATTGCACCTAGAGTAGCAGTGATCCTCATGGACTCTCCGTTGTCTCTTTCTGGATGTCATTCTACTACTATTGGTCGTCGTCTTGTACGTTCAGCATCCTCCTTCCGCCGCATAGCGCAAGTCGTGTATTTACGCCACGCATTCCATACCCTGCCATCCGTTAACATTGAAGGTACCATGTTGCTAAGGGAGAGCGAACTGATTCCCAGCTCCTCCCGTAAGATGTCCCTTTCGATGCTCCGTGCTGGGCAGACAAATGTCGCGTATGCAGCATCGTCGTACTTCGCTCCGCAATGGTGGCACTCCGGGCCGGTCTTTTTGCCTATTTTGTGTAGGTAGCTACCAAAACAGCCGTGCCCGGTGAGGATCTGGGACATGTGGTAGCACAGTTGACCATACTTTCTGGCTACCCAGGTTCTTAGCAGTCCGTCATACATTACGTTCCACAGGGCGGGTCCGAGCACCGACCCCTGTAGACGCCTGCCGTCACTGGTTTTTCTCTTCTCTCTCCGTCAGCGTCTGCGTAGATAAGAACTCTCCCGTGCAAGTAGCTCTCTACCATTCTAGCGAGGTAATATGGAGTGTCAATTTCCTTCAAGCTCCTGAGGATCAGGTGCCATATTATTGAGTTAAAGGCATTCTTGACGTCTAACCCAATAATTATCGTGTGTCTACTGCCTTTTACGCTGCCATATCTACAACTTGGGTGATGGCTTCGATTATGGAACTGCCTACACGGAAGCCTTACTGCTGTGGTGAGAGTCCCGTTTCAATATCCTGCTGGAGTCACTGGAGGATAAGTCTCTCCAGCAGCTTCCCCAACCCATCCAGTATGCACAGTGGTCTGTACACCGATGGAACCGGAGGTGCTTTCCCTTTGGGGAAGAGAACCAGCTTCTGCCTTTTACATGGTGCTGGGAAGATCCCTCTCGCTAGGTAGATGTTGAATAATGTCAGCAGAAGGTTCGGGTCGGTATCGGCGACTAGGCCGATGACTACGTTGGGGACACCATCCAGTCCTGGAGCTTTATTGTCTTATTTATTTATTTATTTGTCTTATCAGAAACCTGCAATAATTCCACAATATTCTGCTTATCTACATATACTAGTATCTATAGTAGAAAGAATCGACTGATAGGCTTGGCGCGGGAAGATGTAGTATTTCCGTCGGTTCCCTTTAGTCTCGTAACTGGAGTCTGGCCTTCTCTATCCTCCTGCATAGTATCCCGTGAATTGATAGCAAACAAACCCATGCGCAAAGTCGTTCATTCTATAGTGTACGTGCGTGGTGGGGTGAACTTAGGGACTCAATAGCCCTATTGCAACTGTTCTACGTAACATAAGGAATATTTTTTAATTAAAAAAACCAATGTTATTGATGTTCTTAATAGAATCAGCGTTAGCCAAGGCAGTGCTAAACAAGACCTTACTGCATTTTTTTCAATGGCTTTTGGCAATCGCAGTATATGTATGTTTAAAAATGAGATCGTCAATCACACTTTCTATAGATTTGAACCCAAAATGATTGAGATATTAGTTCGATTACCTAAAAGTAACACCCTGTTTTTCTTGTACTTGATATAATATTACTGCATCATGAAATGCGTATGATTTTATTGTTTGGATACAAAGGAGATCTTTTTAATTAAAAATAAAATTTTCCGCAACAATTCAAAAGATAAAGATAAAAGGGGATGATAAAAGAAGGCATAAATGCTAAATTTCCCACTGCAGTCGATTATCCACCTTTGTCATCCACATAAAAGGTATTTTTTCTTAAACGGTCCCCAAAGCACTTCAAGCAAGATTCCATGAGATTTATTGACCTTTTTTTATTATATAAAGTCTCCCACTCACCTTTGTTCTGCTGGAAGGGCGGCGAAATAAACAAGAGGGCGGTGGGTGGCCACGAGCAGCAGAAGTAGCAGAAGACGGTGCGGAAGAGAAGCTAATAGCTTGAAATTAAAAGAGAAAGTTATCACTCGGCAAACAAAAGAATTTAGCACTGGACTAATTATAAAATGTTTATTGTTCCCGGGGACCATTCGGCTAACTGACGAAATATAACGAGTAAGAATGGCTACCTCCCTTGTCGCGATAAGGCTTCAAAGCACTTTCAGACGAGAGACTATATTAATTAGTTCTGTCCCGTTACTGTTTCTCTTATACAAAAATATGAGCCCAGCTCCTTTAAACCCATTGTCACATTTTAAAATACAACCTGAACAATACTAAATATTCCATACTACATTTATACTATGTCCTGCTCCTTTATCAACACCTGGCGGGATTTTATTTTTATTTCGCTACCTATGAATTCACGAGCGGTAAAAATCTGAAAAAATATATTTTCATGTAGAACTACTAGACTTTATTACACCCTTGTAATAGAACTAGGGGTAGGAAACTCACTTATGCTCTGACACGTCTGTCATTGAATATTTATAAATGCTAAAATGTCATAAATTTACATACACACATGTGTACTTTCAGGTTGTTTCATGTCAATTTAAAACACTTTGCACATTCATTTTCACACACATATTTCAATTATGGTAATAATTTTAAAATAAAATCATTAAAAAATCACTAAAATCATTCATATTTAAATTAGCTGTTGTTTATCAAATGCGTTTAACGTGTTCTAAACACATATTTTAATCGGTATTTCACATAAATTTCTCTGATTGAATCATTAAATGGTTAGGTTAGGTATATATAACATTTATATTTAAAGAATAATTTCTTACTGTAAAATAATCCTGAATGTTATTTACAAACTTTTTCTGTAGGGTAGCTAATTTTTAAATCTTCCTTTGTAAAACTTTATTGGTTTTCTATTGAACCTTCATTTAATTAGCAGAGTAAAAAGTGCTGACAAAATAGTTTTAATTAAGAATGTTGATATGTTCAATATAATCTTTCATTAAATATGTTTATATTGGTACATTGGAGTTTTTTATAGTGTTATTAAAACACTATGTCCAATTTCTTAATCGACCCCATTTATTTTATTAAAGTGTTTCTTATTTATTATTCAATATTGTGCTTAGAAACTGCTACCTATTTAGCACATTCGATATGATTTAAAAAAATATGGTAACACTAAGCACTTGCTCCGAACTAACTCCCGAGAGGTCGGTTAGCAGGGATTGTTCGGACCATCCCACAACGTTTACTCAGACATCAATCCTCTGGAGTCTGGCTCTCTACAACAAGCCTCGAAATTAGCAGTGAAAAGCAATGGAAAGCTGGAGTCTCATTTTTTGTTACCTTCATCCTTCTTTGTACCCCAAGCATTCCATTAACCACACAGTGACAAATGAACTCACAACTCTTCAGAACCGCCAACCCTAGATGGGTTGCGAAAGATCGGCTTACAAATACGCGATCTGCTATAAGATTTAACAACTATTAAAAATTTACGAAACAACTTTCAATCGATGGATGTCAAAATTATCTATAATAGAAAATAAAACGCATACAAAAGCCAAAAATTTATTAATTCCACATGAAAATCGTTTAAAAAACACCACATAGTCTATAAATTTCAAATAACGATATTGAGTCTTTTTCATTTCTGAAACGTTTAATGTGAAAAATGGTTCTTATCACATACATTTTTTGTAAAAATAAATCGAAAAATAGCTTAAAGCGCTTAAATATAAATCCATTATCAAATGCAGGTTGGTTGAAGAATTTAATCGACGTTCAAGTAATAAATTTTACAACAATGTTTCTATTTTAACCCCTGCGGTCTTGCGTATTGAGACTTTGATTTTTTCTAATGTTGTTCTAATGGGTTTATAAGTTAAAACTCTCAGTCTTTCTCAGTCTCAGATTTTAACAATTTGAATGCAGATTACAATACAAAACATATCACCACATCAAATAGTAATTTTAAATTATAGTTTATCGTCTAAATATCGATACGACGCACTTTTGGCGGAAAATTTTCGCAAATATGTAACGCTGCTCTTAAATGATGATATCAGATGATAATTTATTTACTTCTTGTGTTAAGATTATAATGCTTATCTTTAAACAATATTCTGTTTTCTTCTAGAAACAACAAGGGAAAAGTGGTTATTGATCAGATTTACTCAATCAGTACATCAAGTGTGTCATTAGGCATTATTAATATTTTTTTAATGGCGAATATAAGTTTTTAAAAAAGGGGTAGCCAACCACACCCCTTATAGATCCGACCACTTAACCGCGGGACTACTTCATATACTAACTATTTAAAATTACGTTATTTTTTTTTTACAAATAAATAAATAGATTTTTAATTATTTATATTTTATATCATCAAATTGAGTATCTTCTTTAAAGACACCCTTCAAGCTAAAAATGCTGATGGCAATCAATGTCGTTCAGGACCCGAACTAAGTTTCCCTATGCTGGACCCTCCCAAAACCACCGGCTTAATGATCGCCACTAATTTGCTTTAAAGCGTGGCGGAAA